>JAVJIF010003625.1:0-86159 GCA_038442645.1 Agave tequilana | reverse complement strand
CCTATCCTCTGTCGACGGTCCGGTCGACAACCGAGAGCAACTCGTGCCAGTTGGTCGACCGTGCCGGTCGACCATTCCTTTGACACGGTCGACCGGGTCGTGCCTGTGCACGTCGTGAACACCGGTCGATTGGGCGGTCTACCGGGCGTTGTCCTGACCTGCTATAAGCTGCGTTCTCGCTCCTTTGGCTTCCGATCTCTGCGCTATCTTCCTAATGAGTTTAAAAAAAACATTCCGATGTATTTTATCTCATTTATCTCCTCTCTCTCCCCCTACAATTCTACACCTCGGTGAAGATTTTCAAATTTAAGCCGAACTACAATGAACATCTGGCGAAATCGACACATGATCTCGGCGAAATCGACACACTATCTTGATTTGAGCGCTCCAAAAGAAATCGAGACACGATCTCAACGAAATCGAGACACGATCTCGGTGAAATCGATACACAATCTCGACTTGGCCAACAGACGAAAATGTTCCTTCAAAATGAATCGCTAGCACTGATACAATTGATTTCCAATGATCACACCAGATCCAAATTGAGTTTGTCGTTCCCTCAGGTAACGCTATCCAACTCTAATATCAATTGTAAGATTCAATTTCAGCTCAGCAATCCAAATGGAATGCACCATACATGTCTTCCCATCACTCCACGAAGAAAAAAAATAATACCATATGAACCGATCAATGAACTTGTCTCCAACTCAGCAACTTAATGAAAATTTATTCCAAATGACCTCAAGAAGAACCCTAACATGAGCAACATTGACTCTCCAACTGATTGACGCTCAGTCCATATGTCTTGAAGACGGTCCAACCAAATCTGAGTAAAGACACCAAACACCGTCATCAGCTTCAACAAACTGTATGCACACCTCCTTTATGCAAGGTTAACTATCTTCTCGTTAGAAGATCACTATTCATCGAAATACAAATACTTCACCTCTATGTGAGTCTACTTTTCACCTCTACATGAAGTCTAACTCTTCACCTCTACGTGAAGTCCCAATCAGCTTCTCGAGAACAAATATACCATATAGCTTCATACAGGTTGCATAACCAAATAGTTACGCCTTATGGCTGCCTACGTACGTTGCCCAAGGGATCAAACCAACCATAGTTCATTGAAACGAGCTCCACTGAGCTCAAGTACCTATGACTGAATTCAGAACGAACTAACTGGCTGAGTCATATGAACCTCTTTACTACCGTCAAGGAGAACAACAACCTTAACTTGAGTTTGTCGCGGTCACAAACTTGAGATTCATGCTTCTTACCCACTCTCGTGGTTTTACCTTGGTTCTAATAGCTGCAAATAGTTCGATATTCTCATTATTGTCTTCAACCTGTTCAGCATCAAGACTGGATATTCTCATTGGGTACATGATCTTCACCTGGTATCACATCCGGTGAAGTCCTCATTAATACCCAACCAACTGGAGTTGGTAGAGTAGTATCAACCTCCACCTGCTGCGATACATCGTTGGTCTTCGTCCTCTCCACCCGCTGAGAGACAGTAGACTTCAATAATGAAGTCTCATCAAATGTGACATGTTGACTCAACACAATCTTCTTATTTTCGGGATCCCATAACCTGTAGCCTTTCATATTTCTTTGGACACCTAAATGTTGGCCCAAGGTTACAATCACCGTTTTAGTGTGTTTTGATGATTACAAAACATATATAGTTATTTGTACTAATTATGTTGTTGTTTAAGTGTGTTTCATGGTTCTAATTCAACTAGAAGGTTTCTTCCCTAAAGGAAGGTGTTTTGGACTCAAGTCAACTCAATTGGGCTCAAGAATCAAGTTTTGAAGATCATATGGTGAAAGCCCTCTTGAAGCACTTGTAGTCCTTAGAACCAATGTAAGAAATAGTTTGTTAAAGTTTGAGTTTTGGAAAGTTGGCTCTAGGATACACACACACGATTTTGTATTCAAGTTTTTCATGGTCAAAACTTTTGTTTCATGCCTTAGTATATATATACATGACCCTAAGTTTTACAAAAATGAATATCATGTTTAGATCATGTATGTATCTCTTTCCAGCATATTACTTAGTTTTCTTTACTTCAAAATATTTTTATAAAATTTCCCAAGTTCAGAATTCTGCTGTTTTTTCTGTTTCAGGCTAGACCGGCCGACCGGCCCGGTCGACCGGCACTGCACAGGACATGCACGCTTGTGCATGTCTGTCGGCCGACCGCCCGGGTCGGCCGACTGTCTGCAACCTTGCTCTCGGGTTTTCTGGGTAGACCGTCGGGTTGACCGCCCGTAGAAAACTGTGTTTTCTTTATTTTTAGACGGTCGACCCTGGGGTCGACCGAGCCCAACGGCTCTTTGCCAGCTGAGCGGACGGTAGACCGGACCGGTCGACGTCAGGCCTGCAAAGTGCCAACGGCTCTTTCCTCTTTTGTGCAATTCTGAAATCTGTCTTTTAATCTGTTTTGGCAGACTTTTTCTGAGTTTTGGAGATCTTTTTCAGAGCAAATAAGCTTAAAATAAATTGTTTTTAACCTATTTCTCTCCCTATAAATAGAGGAGAAGAGTCTCTTGCAAAACACCAAGAAAAATCCTCAAGTTTTCATAGTTTTCAAAAAAGAAAAGAAAAGTGTTTAAGCTCTTCATTTCCAACTCTTTCTTGAGCTTGTTTCAGTTGTGTTCTCTAGCAAAAATCATCCTACAACTGAGTGTTTTCTCACTACACTTCTTAGAGCCAAAATTTCCTACTCATTCTATAAGGAAGTTGTAAAGAGAAAGTGTTTGTAAGAAGTTTGTGATCCTCTTGGTGATCACTTGGCTACTTGTTCCTTCTTCTTGTTCTTGTGGAGGCACCTCTTCGGTAGAGGTTATTGTAAGTGGTGGAGCTCGGTGCTCGGGTCTTTGGTAGACCGTTGTAATCGTCATCGGTGGATAGTGGAAACCCTTCACGGAGGTGAAGGCGGGGAGTAGAGCGGTGGCTCGAACCTCGAAACAAACATCTTGTGTTTGAGATTGCCTTGTGTCCATTTTGCTTTAAATTTCTCTTGCACTCTATTGCTTTCAATTACTTACTTGAGATCTAGTTTTCTTTCCTTGTGTTATTGCCTCTAGTTTGTGATACTTGTGATATATTTGTGTGCATTTCATCATTGCATATTATTCATTCTTTGTTCGATCAATTCTCATACAACAAGGTTGCATGTGCACCTCTAACCCATTCAAGGGGAATCCGGAGGAAGGAGTTCAGAACCCTTCACGGGGTATTCGGCTCTTAGTCTTGTTTTGAGAGATCGTTGCATCATTCATCCATCATAATTTTAAAAGGATTGTTAGATAGCAATTACACCTATTCACCCCCCTCTAGGTGTTTTTCAATTGGTATCAGAGCTTGGTTACTAGGCTCTTGGCTTACAACCTTAGAGAGATCCTATATTTGCTAATCACCTCATTCATTTTTCATTCACTTTCACTTAGTAAAAATGGCCGATGGAATTAAGACCCCCAAATTTTGATGGACTTAACTTTCCCATATGGAAGGTTAAGATGACCGTTTTCTTGCAATCTCTAGGAAGTCGAGTTGCAAAGGCCGTGACCAAACCCTTTAGTGCACCCCCCGGTGATGAATCCACTTGGTCCGAAATAGAGACTAAAGAATTTGATGCCAATGCTAGGGCTCATTATGCACTCCTTCAAGCCCTTAATGATGATGATATAGCTAGAGTTATTCATTGCAAGTCCGCATATGAAATTTGGACACATTTGCTAGTGACACATGAAGGGACTTCACAAGTGAAGAGGGCTAAGATAGACCTTCTTCGGTCCCAATATGAAAGCTTTTGCATGCAAGAAAATGAAACCATAGATGATATGGTTATAAGATTTACAAAGATCACTAATGGACTTTCTTCTCTAGGTGATGCTATCGACAACGATCAAAGAGTTAGAAAGATCATCTGAGCTCTTCCTCCTTCATGGAAGTAAAAGCAACCACCTTGAAGGAACTCAATGACAAGGAGGAGATGGAGCTAAGTGGTCTCATTGGGAACCTCAAAACCCATGAGATGGAGAGAAAAGCAAGGGAGGACATGGCTCCTTCCAAGAAGAAGACTATAGCCTTCAAAAGTCAATCCACACACTCCGACGAAGACGATGAAGAAGAAGATGACGAAGAGCTCTCACTTCTTGTGAAGAACGTCCGGAGGATCTATAACAAGGCTAAATTCCAAGGAAGAAGGAGATGGCAAGGAGGCAAAGAAGAAAGAAAGATTATTTGTTTCAATTGCCAAAGACCGGGACACATTGTTGCGGAGTGCCCGGATAAAGTAAAGCCCTCCACCTCAAAGAAGTCCTACAAGAAGAAAGCAATGAAGGCTACATGGGATTCCGAGAGCGAATCCGAGGAGGAAATCGACACCGCCAACATGTGCTTCATGGCAATGAAAGCACAAACAAGGTAACCCTTCCATTCTCTTAATGATGAACTTTCCATGGATGAACTAGGAGAAGCTTTTAGGAATTATCACATAATTATGATTTTTTAAAGAAAAAGTATTTAAAAATGAAAAGAAAAATGAATCTCTTAATCATCAAGTTTTTACTCTTTCTAAAGAAAAAGATGAATTACTTTCCACTCTTTTCCACCCAAAAAGATTTTGACAAATATAAGATTTCTTGTTAAGGCAGGTCCCCACTAATTGATTCTAATGAGATTACCATGCTTAAAGAAAGAATAAACTCATTAGGAATTGTTTTGAAAAATTGTGAGCTTGATAAGAAGATGATAGAGGCCATGTTTCCTAAGAAACAAGCCCCTAAGAAAAATGTTTACCATGCTCATGCTCATGTTCATACCACACAACCTTTACATCGTGGCAAACCCCCAAAACATGCTCACACTTCACACACACATCATGCATTCATGTATGGAAGAGTGTTCTCATGTTCACATTGTGGGCGGAAAGGGCACTTAGCTAATTTTTGCTATGATAGACTAAGTGCATCTTGTCATAATGTTTGGGTTCGAAGAACTAACTTTCAAGGACCCAAGAAAATTTGGGTACCAAAGTCAACAATTTTGTTAAATGATGTAGGTACCTTCCAAGGCCCAACGACGTAGAGGATTGTGGTATCTTGATAGTGGTTGCTCAAGGCACATGACTTGGGACATCAACAACTTTGCAACCCTATCAAGATACCATGAAGGTGGCACCGTCACCTTCGGAGATGATGCCAAGGGTAAAATCATCGATATCGGTAATATCAAACTTGGTACATCCCCTTTAATTGAGAATGTAATTTTAGTTGATGGCCTCAAGCATAACCTCTTGAGTGTTAGTCAACTTTGTGATAAAGGTTTTGATGTTGTTTTTGATAATGTAGTTTGTAAAGTAATTGATAGAATATCTAATACTTGTGTGTTTTCCGATTTTCGTGAAAGTAATGTTTATATGATAGATATGTCTAATATGTCTTGTAATATTACTTGTTTAAAAGCCCTCGATGATGACTCTTGGTTGTGGCATAGAAGATTAGGCCACATTTGGTTTGACCATATATCTAGGTTAAACACAAAAGAAATGGTGAAAGGTATTCCTTACTTGAATTTTGAAAAGGAGCGGGTTTGTGACGCATGTCAATTTGGGAAAAAACCAAGTCTTCTTTCAAATCAATTAAGGATATCATGACATCACGTCCCTTAGAGTTGATCCATATGGATTTATTTGGTCCTACTCAAACCAAAAGTCTAAGTGGGAATCGTTTTGCATTTGTTTTGGTTGATAACTTTTTGCATTTTACTTGGGTTTTCTTTCTTGAACACAAAAATCAAGCCTTTTCACATTTTCAAGCCTTTAAGAAAAGAGTTGAAAAGGAAAAAGATTCTTCAATTTTAAGAATAAGAAGTGATAGAGGAGGTGAGTTCATTAACCTACCCTTTATGACTTTTGTGAAGAACATGGAATTAAGCATGAACTTTCTTGTCCTAGAACTCCACAACAAAATGGAGTAGTTGAACGGAAAAATCGAACTTTACAAGAGATGGCTAGGACAATGCTAAGTGAATATGGTCTACCACATTATTTGTGGGCCGAGGCCGTAAATACATCATGCTATATATCAAATCGTGTTTTCTTGTATAAAAATACTTCAAAGACTTCTTTTGAAATGTACTTTTCTAGAAAACCAAATGTTTCATATTTCAAGGTTTTTGGATGCAAATGTTTTGTTTTAAATACAAAAGATAATTTAGGAAAATTTGATGCTAAAGCTTATGAGGCAATTTTTGTGGGTTATTCTAATACTAGTAAAGCTTATAGAATCTTCAATAGATCATCTTTGACTATTGAGGAATCTATACATGTTAAGTTTGAAGAATCTAACTTGTTTGTTAAGAATGTTGTAGAAATAGATGCTTTGGATGAAGGCTTGGAGAAAGTGACCTTGGAGGATACACCTACTATGGGAGACAAGCCAAAGGATGATGAAGGAAGTGAAGCTAAAATAGAAGAGGCTCAAGGAAATGAAAATCAAACAAATGAAGTGGAGCATACTCAACAACTTCCAAAGGATTGGAGATACAATCCTCATCATCCCAAGGGCCTCGTCATAGGTGAAGTATCTAAAGGGGTAACCACTCGCTCTAAACTTCATGATTTTTGTGGACATTATGCATTTATTTCTCATGTTGAACCCAAGAACGTCCTCGAAGCCGAGGCCGATTCATATTGGTTGCTAGCCATGCAAGAGGAACTCAATCAATTTGAGCGCAACTAAGTTTGGCACCTTATTCCTAGGCCCCACGATATACCAACAATTGGTACTAAGTGGATCTTTAAGAACAAGTTGGATGAATTGGAAACGTTGTTAGGAATAAAGCTAGGTTAGTTGCCCAAGGTTACACTCAAATCGAAGGAATCGATTTGAAGAAACTGTTGGCCCAAGAGGTTACACTCTCAAATTGTTTTGTGTTTTGATGATGACAAACCAAATATGAGCTATTTGGTACTAACAAGTTTGTTAAGATAAGTTTCAGGTTTGTACCATGTTTAGAGACCATTCGCTTAGCTATTGCAAGAACTTCTAAGTTTCACAAAGTAAGGAAGGCAAATTGCACATCAAGGAAGGATCATAGAAGAGAAGGCACTAGCAAGGCATTGGATGGCTCAAAGACTTGAAGATAGCACAAGAAGTCTTCATGTAATGTTTTTCAGTTTATAGTTTGTTAAAGAATAGTGGATAGGTTTGAAGCTCTATCACACACGTTTTTGCGCACATGCTCATTCCAAAATAATTTCTTATAAATTATACAAAAATATTTTGCATACAAGATTTTGCTTACAGATATATATTTGTGTTTTATACTAATCCCTGTTCAAAAGTATTTTTGTTAAAATCAAAATCCTCTTTGTTTTCTTTTTAAAATTGACTTTTTGACCTGATCCGGTCGACCGGGCCGGTCGACCGAGTCTGTGTCAGTCTGGTCCGGTCGACCGGACCAGTCGACCGAAGTCCTGGCAGATGCACGTATCCGTGTGCACGTCTGTCGGTCGACCGGGGCGGTCGACGGACTATTATTTTTGCTCACAGGTTTTATCGGTCGACCGGGTCGGTCGACCGCTAGACTATAACGGTCAAATTTTTATACTGCCGGTCGACCGGCCCGGTCGACCGATCCGACCGTTTGAACAGTAACGGGCAGATTTTTAAGAGCTGTTTATTTTTGTCTTTTGTATTTAAAAATTCGTTTAAGGATATATTTTGATCTAATTACCTCCTAAACTTCAGTAAATATGTTTTATCCCTAAACCCTAGCCCTCTCCTATAAATAGGGGTGTTTGGGGAGAGATTGGTTACAACAACTATTATTGCTAAAATACAAAAGTTTAAGGCTTTCAAAGTTCTTGGTTTTTGTGCTAAATTCTCTCAATTTTCTGAAGGGTTTTCAAAAGTTTTTCTCTGATTTCAATTTCTTTTCCTTACACAAAAGAGCTTCAATTCTACTTATTATTCTCTAAGGACCTTTGTAAGGGAAGAGATTTTTGAAAGAGAGAGTTTGTGGTCTTTTGACTACCAAGATAATTACTTGTTCTTGAGATTGTAGGAGTTGGGTACTCCATTGTAATTGTTCTTTGTGATAGTGGAAGTAGCTAGAATCCTTCTGGGGAAGGCGGGGAGTAGAGCTGGGTGCTCGAACCTCGATAACATATCCTAGTGTTTGCGATTGGTTTACATTCTTGCAATTCTTACTCTACTTTGATTGCACTTATTACTTGCTCATCATATTCATTACCATACTTACTTGCTAGCATTCATCTTGTGACTCTTGCTTGGTGAAAGTTGTAGCTTTAATTTTTAATTTGCCCTTGATTAGCATTGTCACCTATTCACCCCCCCCCTCTAGGTGACTTTTCAATTGGTATCAGAGCTTGGACTCTAGGTTTGGCTTAACATCCATAGAGAGATCCTTAAAATATTGCTAATCAACATTTTCATTCATCCATTCATACACTAGTAAACATGGCCGACAACATTAAAACCCCACCTAAATTTGATGGACTCAACTTCCCTATTTGGAAGGTTAGGATGACTATCTTTTTGCAATCACTAGGTAGTTTAGTGGCTAAGTCTTTGACCAAACCCTATGTAGCACCCGATAGTGATGAGAGCACTTGGACCGACTTTAACTTTAGAGAATATGAGGCTAACTCCAAAGCCCAAAACTCCCTATTAACCGCCTTGAATGAGGATGACCTTACACGGGTAATTCATTGCCAATCCGCCTATGAGATTTGGCAACACTTGTTGGTCACACATGAAGGGACTTCACAAGTCAAGAGAGCTAAGATAGATCTCTTGAGGTCTCAATATGAATCATTTAAAATGCTTGATGATGAATCCATTGATTGTATGATTACTCGTTTCACTAAAATTACAAATGGTCTTTCTTCATTAGGTGACGTCATCTCCAATGATCAAAAGGTGCGTAAAGTAATACGGGCTCTTCCTTCTTCATGGGAGATCAAGGCCACCACCTTAAAGGAGTTGAACGACAAGGAAGAGATGGACATCATTAGTCTCATTGGGAACCTAAAGACCCATGAGATGGAGAAGAAGGCAAGAGAAGAAGCCACTACTTCAAAGAAGAAATCCATAGCCTTCAAGACTTCATCCACCAATGATGACGATGATGAAGACGAAGAAGAAGATGAGGAGCTAACTCTACTTGTGCGGAATGTTAAGAGGTTGTACCGAAAGAACAAGTTCAACTTCCGGAGAAGATTCGAAGGTAAAGAGGAGCGGAAGATCATTTGCTATAATTGTCGCAAACCCGGACACATCATGGCGGATTGTCCGGAGTTCAAGAAGAAGATGACTTCCTCCTTCAAGCCAAAGAAGCCGGAGGAGAAGAAAGCCTACAAAGCAACATGGGATTCGGAAAGCGAGTCCGAAGAGGAGGTGGATCAAGCTAATATGTGTTTCATGGCAAACACACCTAAGGTAACCCCTCAATCCCTTGATGATGATGATGATGATGATGATTTGAGTAAGGAAGTTCTAGTTCATGCTTTTGTAGAGCTTTCCGAAACTTATGATAACAAGAAAATGGAATGCTTTAAATTACAAAAAGAAGTTGCTTTTCTTAAAAATCAACTTGCTTTGGTTTCAAAAGAAAAAGATGATCTTTCTTCCAATCTTGTTTCAATTCAAAATGAATTTGACGCTTATAAGATTTCTTGTAAGGGTAAAACCCCTATTGTTGATAATAAAGAAATTTCTTCCTTAAGAACCAAAATGGTTGATTTTGAAAAGATTTTGAAAGATTGTGCTTTTAACACCAAGAAGCTTGAAGAAAAGTTTTCCAAAAAGCACACTTCTCATGTTAAAGATTCTCATGCTAAAATTCCACATGCTCACACTTCAAATAATACTTCTCATGCTAAATCTTTTCATGCTCACAATGCCCATGCTCACAAATCACATACTCACTATGCTTTTAGATATGGTAGAGTGTATAGATGTACTTATTGTGGCAAAAATGGACATTTAGCTAAATTTTGTTATGATAAATTGCATAGTTCAAATAATCTTGTTTGGGTTAATGGCTCTAACCCTCATGGACCCAAGAAAATGTGGGTACCAAAATCAAGTCCTAAAATGTTTGATGTAGGTACACACCAAGGCTCCAAGACGTAGGGAGCGGTGGTACCTTGATAGTGGTTGTTCGAGACACATGACGTGGGATATCAACAACTTCACAACCCTATCAAGGTATATGGAAGGTGGCACCGTCACCTTCGGGGATGACTCCAAAGGAACTATCATCGGTATAGGTAACATTCAAATTGGTGCATCTCCTATTATTGAGAATGTTGTTTTAGTAGATGGTTTAAAACATAATTTGCTTAGCATTAGTCAACTTTGTGATCGTGGACTTAAAGTTGTATTTGATGATCTTCTTGCAAGATTTTTGATGTTAAATCCGATATTTGTATTCTCACCGGTTTTCGTGATAATAATGTTTATATTATTGACATGCTTAATTTAGATTGTTCTACTAAATGCTTAAATACTTTTGATGAAAATTCTTGGCTTTGGCATAGAAGATTAGGACATGCATCTTTTGACCATATTTCTAGGATTAATTCAAAGGAATTGGTGAAGGGTATACCTTGCTTGGATTTTGAGAAAGACCGCATTTGTGGTGCGTGCCAACTTGGGAAACAAACCAAGTCTTCTTTTAAACCAATCAAGGATATCATGTCAACTAGGCCTTTAGAATTAATTCATATGGATCTTTTTGGACCAACTAAAACTAAGAGTTTAAATGGAAGTAGATTTGCATTTATTTTGGTTGATGATTTCTCCCGTTTTACTTGGGTTTTCTTTTTACAAAATAAAGATCAAACTTTTTCTCATTTTAAAATTTTTCGAAAAAGAGTTGAAAAAGAAAAGGGTTTTCCAATTTTGAGAATAAGGAGTGATAGAGGTGGTGAGTTTGTTAACCAACTCTTCATGACTTATTGTGATGAAAAAGGAATTAAGCATGAAATGTCTTGTCCTAGAACTCCACAACAAAATGGAGTTGTAGAAAGGAAAAATAGAACACTTCAAGAGATGGCTAGGACAATGATAAGTGAGTATGACCTCCCTCAATATTTATGGGCCGAGGCCGTAAACACCGCATGCTATATATCGAATCGTATTTATTTATGCAAAAATTCTTCAAAAACATCATTTGAAATGTATCATTCTAGAAAACCAAATGTTGCATATTTCAAAGTTTTTGGATGCAAGTGTTTTGTTTTAAATACTAAGGATAATTTGGGTAAATTTGATGCTAAGGCTTATGAGGCTATCTTTGTTGGATATTCCTCTACTAGCAAAGCATATAGAGTTTTCAATAGATCTACACTTACCATAGAAGAATCCATGCATGTTAAATTTGAAGAGACTGATGTGGTTATTGAGAATGTTGTAGAGATTGAACCATTAGGTGAAGACATGGAGAGACTATCCTTGAAGGACTCACCCACTCAAGAAGATAAGTAAGAATCTATAGGTGAAGTTCAAGAGGATAAAGAGGAAAGCGCTCAACCGCTTCCCAAAGCTTGGAGATACGCTACAAATCATCCTAAGGAGCTCATCTTGGGTGATGCATCTAAAGGAGTCACAACGCGCTCCAAACTCCATGACATATGTGGTAACTTTGCTTTATTTCTCATTTTGAACCCAAAGGCATTCTCGAAGCCGAGACGGACCCATATTGGTTGCTTGCCATGCAAGAGGAACTCAATCAATTTGAGCGCAACCAAGTTTGGCACCTTGTTCCTAAGCCCCACGATAGACCAATAATTGGTACTAAGTGGACCTTTAGGAATAAGTTGGATGAGTTCGGAAATGTCATTAGGAATAAAGCTAGGTTAGTGGCCCAAGGTTACACTCAAGTTGAGGGAATTGACTTTGAGGAGACCTTTGCACCCGTAGCACGGCTTGAAGCCATACGGATGACACTAGCTTTTGCATGCTTTAAAAATTTTAAACTTTTTCAAATGGATGTGAAAAGTGCATTTTTGAATGGTTTTATTAATGAAGAAGTTTATGTTGCTCAACCTCCCGGTTTTGTTGATCATGTTCATCCCGATTTTGTTTTTAAACTTGATAAAGCTTTGTATGGATTAAAACAAGCTCCAAGAGCTTGGTATGAAAGGCTCTCTAGTTTTCTCATTTCAAATGATTTTATTAAAGGCAAAGTAGACACAACTCTTTTTACTAAGCATGTTGATAATGATATTTTAATTGTGCAAATTTATGTTGATGATATAATTTTTGGATCTACTAATGAGCTTTTATGCAAGGATTTTGAGAAGGTAATGCAACTAGAATTTGAAATGTCTTCCATGGGTGAGCTCAATTTCTTCCTTGGACTCCAAATCAAGCAATTGCAAGACGGAACCTTCATTAACCAAGCCAAGTACGCAAAGGAGCTAGTAAAGAAGTTTGGGCTTGAAGGATTAAAGGCTTGCAACACTCCAATGGCAACTACAACCAAGCTTGATAAGGACGAACAAGGTAAAAATGTTGATATTAAATTATATAGAAGCATGATAGGAAGTCTTTTATATTTGACGGCAAGTAGGCCGGATATCATGTTTAGTGTGTGTCTTTGTGCTAGATTTCAATCGTGTCCTAAAGAGTCTCATCTTATTGCGGTAAAACGCATTATTCGTTATATTAAGGGCACTATTGGAATGGGTCTTTGGTATCCGAAAACTATAGATTTTTCAATGACTAGTTATTCGGATGCCGACTATGCGGGTTGTAGAGTAGATAGAAAGAGTACTAGTGGGACATGTCAATTTCTTGGTAATTGTCTTGTTTCATGGTCCTCTAGGAAACAAAATTCCGTAGCTCTCTCAACCGCCGAGGCGGAGTATGTTGCCGCGGGGGCTTGTTGTGCACAAGTCCTTTGGATGAAACATACTCTCCTTGATTTTGATTTGCACTTTGATCATATAAAAATATTTTGTGATAATACTAGTACTATACACATGACCAAAAATGCAAATCAACATAGTAAGACCAAGCACATTGAGATTAGATATCACTTTCTTAGAGATCATTTTGAGAAAGGTGATATAGATATTGATTATGTTTCCACGGATTTACAACTAGCCGATATTTTTACTAAACCTCTTGATTTTGCTAGATTTTCGTTTATTTGTGGAGAACTTAATGTTTGTATTATTGAATAAACATGTTTTTCATAACCCTTTTTGATGTATGACAAAAAGGGGGAGAATAAGTTTACATGGACAAAAATAAGTTCATTTGGTCTTGGTTCCATATGAATTTATATGGTTTGTTTTTATGAATTTGTGTTTTAAATAAATTCGTTTTGTTTTTATGAATTTGTGTTTTAAATAAATTCTTGTGTTTTAGTTGTTTTTTTTTTTTTTTGGTATTTTTGGTATCAAGAGCAATTTTTTTTGTGTTTTATATATTGTGTTTTATATATTTGTTTTAATTGTTTAAATAATTGGTGCATCATTTCAATTATTAGTTTCTAGAGCATATTCTTGTGTTTTAAGTATAGCATAATTTGAGGGGGAGTTTTCTCCTACCCTATATTTTTGTTAATAGCCTATTTGTTTTGTCATCATCAAAAAGGGGGAGATTGTTGGCCCAAGAGGTTACACTCTCAAATTGTTTTGTGTTTTGATGATGACAAACCAAATATGAGCTATTTGGTACTAACAAGTTTGTTAAAAT
Organism: Agave tequilana; assembly: GCA_038442645.1. Taxonomy (NCBI): domain Eukaryota; kingdom Viridiplantae; phylum Streptophyta; class Magnoliopsida; order Asparagales; family Asparagaceae; genus Agave; species Agave tequilana. The sequence continues at coordinate 72,407 of JAVJIF010003625.1, read as the reverse complement.
AAGTTTCAGGTTTGTACCATGTTTAGAGACCATTCGCTTAGCTATTGCAAGAACTTCTAAGTTCCACAAAGCAAGGAAGGCAAATTGCACATCAAGGAAGGATCATAGAAGAGAAGGCACTAGTAAGGCATTGGTTGGCTCAAAGACTTGAAGATAGCACAAGAAGTCTTCATGTAATTTGTTTTTCAGTTTATAGTTTGTTAAAGAATAGTGGATAGGTTTGAAGCTCTATCACACACGTTTTTGCGCACATGCTCATTCAAAATAATTTCTTATAAATTATACAAAAATATTTTGCATACAAGATTTTGCCTACAGATATGTATTTGTGTTTTATACTAATCCCTGTTCAAAAGTATTTTTGTTAAAATCAAAATCCTCTTTGTTTTCTTTTTAAAATTGACTTTTTGACCTGATCCGGTCGACCGGGCCGGTCGACCGAGTCTGTGTCAGTCTGGTCCGGTCGACCGGACCAGTCGACCGAAGTCCTGGCAGATGCACGTATCCGTGTGCACGTCTGTCAGTCGACCGGGGCGGTCGACCGGACTATTATTTTTGCTCACAGGTTTTATCGGTCGACCGGGTCGGTCGACCGCCAGACTATAACGGTCAAATTTTTATACTGCCGGTCGACCGGCCCGGTCGACCGATCCGACCGTTTGAACAGTAACGGGCAGATTTTTAAGAGCTGTTTATTTTTGTCTTTTGTATTTAAAAATTCGTTTAAGGATATATTTTGATCTAATTACCTCCTAAACTTCAGTAAATATGTTTTATCCCTAAACCCTAGCCCTCTCCTATAAATAGGGGTGTTTGGGGAGAGATTGGTTACAACAACTATTATTGCTAAAATACAAAAGTTTAAGGCTTTCAAAGTTCTTGGTTTTTGTGCTAAATTCTCTCAATTTTCTGAAGGGTTTTCAAAAGTTTTTCTCTGATTTCAATTTCTTTTCCTTACACAAAAGAGCTTCAATTCTACTTATTATTCTCTAAGGACCTTTGTAAGGGAAGAGATTTTGAAAGAGAGAGTTTGTGGTCTTTTGACTACCAAGATAATTACTTGTTCTTGAGATTGTAGGAGTTGGGTACTCTATTGTAATTGTTCTTTGTGATAGTGGAAGTAGCTAGAATCCTTCTGGGGAAGGCGGGGAGTAGAGCTGGGTGCTCGAACCTCGATAACATATCCTAGTGTTTGCGATTGGTTTACATTCTTGCAATTCTTACTCTACTTTGATTGCACTTATTACTTGCTCATCATATTCATTACCATACTTACTTGCTAGCATTCATCTTGTGACTCTTGCTTGGTGAAAGTTGTAGCTTTAATTTTTAATTTGCCCTTGATTAGCATTGTCACCTATTCACCCCCCTCTAGGTGACTTTTCAGAAACCTTTGCACCCGTAACACGGCTTGAAGCCATACGGATGACACTAGAATTTGCCTCATATAAAGATTTTAAATTATTTCAAATGGATGTTAAAAGTGCTTTTCTAAATGGTTTTATTGAAGAGGAAGTGTATGTTGAACAACCCCCCGGGTTTGTTGATCCTACACATCCGGATTTTTGTTTAAATTAGATAAAGCTCTTTATGGTTTAAAACAAGCCCCTAGGGCTTGGTATGAAAGACTTTCTTCATTTTTAATTTCAAATGGTTTTAAGAAAGGAAAAATTGATACAACATTATTTACAAAACATGTAGAAAATGATATTCTTATTGTTGAAATTTATGTAGATGATATTATTTTTGGTTCTACTAATGAATCTCTTTGCCAAGCTTGAAGGAAGAATTTGAAATGTCTATGATGGGGGAACTCAACTATTTCCTTGGACTCCAAATCAAGCAAAGGAAGGATGGAATCTTCATCAAACAAGCCAAGTACACAAAGGAACTCATCAAGAGGTTCGGGCTTGAAGGCGCTAAAGTGAGCAAAACTCCCATGGCAACAACTACCAAGCTTGATAAGGATGAACAAGGTAAAAGTGTAGACATTAAACTTTATCGTAGCATGATAGGTAGTTTATTGTATTTGATGGCTAGTAGGCCGGATATCATGTTTTTCATTTGTCTTTGTGCTCGTTTTCAATCATGTCCTAAGGAGTCTCATTTAGTAGCGGTAAAACGCATTATTAAATACCTTAAGGGCACAATTGAAATGGGTTTGTGGTATCCGAAAACCGGACTATTTGAAATGAAGAGTTTTTCGGACGCTGACTATGCGGGTTGTAGGGTAGATAGGAAGAGCACAAGTGGAACATGTCAATTCCTTGGTAATTGTCTTGTATCTTGGTCTTCCAAAAAGCAAAATTCGGTAGCTCTTTCAACCGCCGAGGCGGAGTATGTTGCAGCCGGCGCTTGTTGTGCACAAGTGCTTTGGATTAAACATACTCTCCTTGACTATGATTTGCATTTTGATCATATTAAAATATTTTGTGATAATACTAGTACTATTCATATGATAAAGAATGCAAATCAACATAGTAAAACTAAGCACATTGACATTAGATATCACTTTCTTAGAGATCATTATGAGAAAGGTGATATTGATATTGATTATGTTTCTACCGATTTTCAACTTGCCGATATTTTTACTAAACCATTGGATTATGCTAGATTTTCCTTTATTTGTGGTGAGTTGAATGTTTGCATTATAGATTCTTAAAACATTTTGTTGTTTTTGTTTTGTTTGACCCTTTTTGATGTATGACAAAAAGGAGGAGAAAAAGAGTAAGTTTGTTGTTTAAAAAGAATAAGTTTGTTGTTTATTTAAGCTTTTCAAAAACTATTGTGTTTTCAAAGCTTTATGTTTCTTACTTCTCATTGTCATTCTTTATACATAGCATTGTTTGAGGGGGAGCTTTCCAAAGCTCTTCTTCCACTTTTGTTTAAATAACTTATATGTTTTGTCATCATCAAAAAGGGGGAGATTGTTGGCCCAAGGTTACAATCACCCGTTTTAGTGTGTTTTGATGATTACAAAACATATATAGTTATTTGTACTAATTATGTTTGTTGTTTAAGTGTGTTTCAGGGTTCTAATTCAACTAGAAGGTTTCTTCCCTAAAGGAAGGGTTTTGGACTCAAGTCAACTCAATTTGGGCTCAAGAATCAAGTTTTGAAGATCATATGGTAAAAGCCCTCTTGAAGCACTTGTAGTCCTTAGAACCAATGTAAGAAATAGTTTGTTAAAGTTTGAGTTTTGGAAAGTTGGCTCTAGGATACACACACACGATTTTGTATTCAAGTTTTTCATGGTCAAAACTTTGTTTCATGCCTTAGTATATATATACATGACCCTAAGTTTTACAAAAATGAATATCATGTTTAGATCATGTATGTATACTCTTTCCAGCATATTACTTAGTTTTCTTTACTTCAAAACATTTTTACAAAATTCCCAAGTTCAGAATTCTGCTGTTTTTCTGTTTCAGGCTAGACCGGCCGACCGGCCCGGTCGACCGGCACCTGCACAGGACATGCACGCTTGTGCATGTCTGTCGGCCGACCGCCGGGTCGACCGACTGTCTGCAACCTTGCTCTCGGGTTTTCTGGGTCGACCGCCGGGTCGACCGCCCGTAGAAAACTGTGTTTTTCTTTTAGAGGACGGTCGACCCTGGGGTCGACCGGAGCCCAACGGCTCTTTGCCAGCTGAGAGTAGGGGTGAGCATCGGTCGGTTCGGTTCGGTTTTTACTGTTTTTTACATAACCGAATTCAAACCGATTAGACTTGAGAACCGAACCGAACCGAATTTGTTCGGTTCGGTTCGGTTTTTTCGGTTTTTCGGTTAGGAAACTAGTAGTAAAAATCAATCAGGTAGTCTAAGTTAATAGCAGCAAATTACTATTTGATACATTAATTTATCATCATAATGAACTAACAACAATTCTCCAAAAGCATAAAATGTGAATAAAAATACAAAGCATGGCTAATTTTTAAACAACATCCTGATCATGTGTTCCAAACTTCCAATAGTTAACATTTAACAATCAGCACAACAGTCATTCTATTTCTGAATTCTGATACATCAATCATTGCTCTCGGCAGGTAAGGCTAACCACATCTAAACGCAGGCTGGAAGCTGGAACTGGAAGCCTGGAAGGAATTGTTGGAAGCCTGGAAGGAATTGTTGGAAGCCTGGAAGGAATTGTCAACAGCCTTGCTTTGTGATTTGCTGGAAGCTGGAACTGGAACTTGGAAGCCTGGAAGGAATTGTCATACACATTATTGCTCTCGGCTGATATAGTAAAGCCAAACCCTTGCTTTGTGATTTGCTGGAACTGGAAGCTGGAAGCCTGGAAGGAATTGCCAAACAAGTGAACAACATGTAAAACAATAACAGATATGTATAATTGTATATACATGTAAACCTGTAAACCTATAAAGCTGGAAGCCTGGAAGGAATTGCCAAACAAGTGAACAACAAGTAAAACAGTCTAACAGTAACAGATATGTATATATACATGTAAACCTGTAAACCTGTAAAGCTGGAAGCCTGGAAGGAATTGCCAAACAAGTGAACAACAAGTAAAACAGTCTAACAGTAACAGATATGTATATATATGTCAACCTGTAAACCTGTAACAGCCAACAGGCTTTAATATGTCAACCTGTAAACCTGTAACAGCCAACAGCCGCAATATATGTCAACCTGTAACAGTCTAACAGATATTTATATATATTAAATTTTGAGAACCTTATTCCTTATTAACTAGAGGCACAAACTAAAACATGAAACCTGTAGCTTTATGTAAAAAAATCATTACAGAGTTAGATGGAAGCTAACCAGAACTTGTAAGCCAAATCACATCAAGATCACTATCATCTTCTTTAAATCACAAGTCCGTAACTGTAAGCTCAATCGCAAGCTTCCCTAAATCTGAAAAAGAAAGAGATAAAACAAAATATAATCAACAATATTAGCACCTTAAAAAAAAGAAAATCAAAATTCAAAGAGATTTCATTATATACAAATGCATACCTTTATCCAACTTCTCAAGTTCATCTAAATCTTCTTCAACACTTGTCCTTTTTTGTGTTGCCATGACAGATCGAAGCCAATCCGCGGTACAAATAAGACATTGTACAATTCTAGGAGTCAAGGAGCTCCTAAATGGATCAAGTACTCGTCCACCAGTACTAAATGCGGATTCAGAAGCCACCGTAGAGATAGGAATAGCCAACACATCACGAGCCATTTTAGATAGGATGGAAAACCTTTCACTATTGACTTTCCAATAATGAAGAATGTCAAAATTAGGACTTTCACATTCTCTTGCTTCACTTAGATACCTTTCTAACTCCGATTGTATCTCCTCACTGAGTATGCTTCTTCTCTTTATGTACCGTGCTCTTGCACTAGGAATGGCCGGATTGCTAGCAACACTTGAACCTTCATTAATTGATTGCCCACTTATTCCTTCTTGATTAATAGTTTCATATTTGGCCTTATATTCATTAAACAATGAAATTGCGGTGTCTATGACAAATTTGCTCTTCTCCTCAACACCTTCACCAAATATGTCATCAAGAACATAGCCCAAAACCTCCAACTTGTTTCGGGGATCAAGAAGCACTGCAATGTAAGTCAACATGTTCATGTTCTCCCAACTTCCCCAATATTTATCATATTTCTCTCTCATTTTAACTGCAATGTTTCTCATATTAAGATCATCTGATTGCATGCAATTTTTCAACTCAACAAGCACATTACCAATCTCATCAACATGTGTATTACTTGTCACATACAAAGATCCAGACACACGCAATGTTAGGTCATAGAATTTTTTAAGCAATGTGCACAATCTCCTAGCATTTGCCCAATCATTCTCCGTAGGAAGCTTATACTTATCCTCTTCTGTACGAAAGTTTGGATCTTCCTCAAAAAATGTATCAAAAGCTTTTTCATATTGTTGAGCGGCGGCCAACATTAAATAGGTGGAGTTCCACCTAGTACACACATCCAAGCATAAGGAAGTAGTAAATACAAGCTTTTCTGTCACAATACATGTTTTAAACTTTGCTAGCCTTGATGGAGATTGCCTAATATATCTCACGGCCCAACGGATCCGATTAATCGAATCTCCTACATCTTTAAGGCCATCACTCACAACAAGATTAATCACATGTGCAATGCATCTCATATGAAGAAATTTCCCATCTAACATACTACCACGCCAATTATTAATCTTCTTTCTCAAGTATTGAAGCATTTTATCATTTGAACTAGCATTATCAACTGTGATAGTGAAGACATTCTCAATCTCCCATTCTATTAAGCACTTCTCTACTGCCTTACCGAGTTCATCACCTTTATGGCTAGAAATAGGACAAAAGTTGAGAATTCTTTTGTTCAACTTCCAATCAATATCAATCCAATGTACGGTGAGACACATGTAATTGATATTTTGTATAGAAGTCCAAGTGTCCGTAGTGAGACACGCCCTTTGACATGTGGCTTTCAACAAATTCTTCAAATTTGTCTTCTCTCTCAAATAAAGCTCATAACAATCCCTTTGAACCGTCCAACGAGATGGGATACGAAATCTAGGGCACACTATAGACATGAAATATATGAATCCAACACCCTCTACCAATTTAAAAGGAAGCTCATCTAGGATGATGAACTTACTAAGTGCATCTCTTATGGCTTGTTCATCATATTCCCAACTTCCTAGAGTACCCATCTTATGACTCCCCTCACTTGATTCCATCGATTGTGTCAAACTTATGAGTTTTTGGCGTGTGTCGATATTATGAGGATGTTTTTTGCATGATTCCATATGATTCTTAAGTGAGGTGGTACCATTTCGCTTAGGATGTGCTGCAAATGACCTTTTACAATAATTACATTTGGCAGACACCAAAACACTATGCTCAAAAACTTTTGAAAAATGATTCCAAACATCTGACCTTGGCTCCATTGCTTTTCTTTTAAGTTGGAACTTTCGAATTTGGGTTTGGTCTGCTGGAGTTTGCGATATTTGGCCACTTTGAGGAGTGGGATCGACTTGAGCTTGAGTCGATTGACTTGCATTGTTGCCATCCAAAAGGATCGCATCATTCTCATTCACACTATCTCCTTGTGTAACCTACAAAAAATTCCTATCAAGAAGTTAAAAGAGAACTCTTTCTGAGGCAAAAGACAACAAATGCAACAAAGCATAATCAAGAATATAACTCAATCCTCCAATTCCAAATAAAGCCAACCACTATCTCTAAAGAAAAATATCAACATATATTGCCAGTTCACTAAATTCATAAAATTAGGAAAGAAAGACTATTATGTGTGTTCACTGTTCAGTTTCTCTCATGCAAATTGTGGTCACATGTCCTTTCAAAAAGATCAATCAGCAATCTAGATAACGGCAAAACCAATGGCCGGACCTTATCAAGGAACAAACAAATACAGAACAAATTAGAATTCTCAAAAGATCAAATGAATTTCTTGTGTCTTGTGTCAATACACAGAATTTAAATGCACAAACCTACCTTTACGAGCAACACTACATATAACATGGGGTTTTCCCTGCATAATTAAATTTCAATATCTGAAACAATATCCAAAAGCAAAGTCTTCCTCTTGTGCTAAAAGCCTATTTTCAGAATCAAACCCACTGCTCTCGAGAATGAGCATCATCATATCCTTTATCACATTGATAAATACAAGTTCTAGGTCCAATTTTCTTCACCCTTTCCAACTCATTTACTTAGGTCACACACTTCCAATCCAAAGTCTGAAACCCTTTTCAAACACACAATGGCTCTATGTTCTTCATATTAAAGCAGGCCTCATCAATTTTGACAGACCCAAGTACCCACTCGGCCACTCATCACAGCCAGCTTTATAAGGGAGAAAAATCTTCTGAATTTTGGGACAACAAAGATACAAGTGAACTTAAAACTATTTAGATTAGAAACTTAAATATCCTAAACAATAACATGATCTCATGCCCAATTGATCACAATGAAGAAGGCATCAAGATACCCACAAGACAAAACCCCAAGAATTTGGCCCAATAAGTGGGGAGAAATGATGAATCAGAGAGTAAATCACCAACAACCCAATCAAAAGGACCCTCAATTTCATATTTGCCAAGGGGAAAAAAAAAATTCTGCCTTCCACAATATAAAGTCAATCAACAAAAATCAACATATAAAAACATGTAATCTTCCATTACAGTATTCTTATGCTACTACCCACTAACAGACCTATAATTACCTCAATGGATTGCGAAGGCAAAGGAGGAGGAGACATGGTCTTCGTAGTTCGGACTTCGGATGAGAAGGTGAGCTGGTGTGGTAAGGCACTGAGGGCAAGCCGGCAAGGAGTAGAGACTGACGATCGGGCGGCTTGATCGACTTTCAGTCTTGACGAAGGAGTGGCGAACTGGCGATCCGCGATCGTGCTTGATCGACGGTCCGGCTTGACGAAGGAGCGGCGATTGGGCTTGATTGACGGTCCGGCTTGACGAAGGAGCGACGAGAGGAGATGATCGGAGATCGAAGAGATCGAGATGATCGGAGATCGAAGAGGTCGAGATGATCGATGACGAGAGGAGATGATCGGAGATCGAGATGATCGATGACGAGAGGAGATGATCGGAGCCTTCGAACTGATCGACGGTGTGCGCAGACGATCGGAGACGGAGGAAATTGGGGATTAGGGTTTCGAATCTTTCGGTTTTGAGAGAATGAGAAAGAGAGAGAAACTGAGTGAACAGTACAGAACGAAGTCGGCCGAGGGCGAGTCTCGCGAATCGCTGGGCATATATATATATTTTTTTTAACCTATTTAATTTCGGTCGGGTTCGGTCGGGTTCGGTTTTGGGAACCCGGTTCCGAAACCCGACCGAAATATATCGGTTCGGGTAAAATTGGGTTCGGGTATCGGCTTTTTTTCGGTTAATTCGGTTATACCCGAATAGTGCTCACCCCTAGCTGAGAGGACGGTAGACCGGACCGGTCGACCGTTAGGCCTGCAAAGTGCCAACGGCTCTTTCCTCTTTTGTGCAATTCTGAAATCTGTCTTTTTAATCTGTTTTGGCAGACTTTTTCTGAGGTTTTGGAGATCTTTTTCAGAGCAAATAAGCTTAAAATAAATTGTTTTTAACCTATTTCTCTCCCTATAAATAGAGGAGAAGAGTCTCTTACAAAACACCAAGAAAAATCCTCAAGTTTTCATAGTTTTCAAAAAAGAAAAGAAAAGTGTTTAAGCTCTTCATTTCCAACTCTTTCTTGAGCTTGTTTTCAGTTGTGTTTTCTAACAAAAATCATCCTACAACTGAGTGTTTTCTCACTAAACTTCTTAGAGCCAAAATTCCCTACTCATTCTATAAGGAAGTTGTAAAGAGAAAGTGTTTGTAAGAAGTTTGTGATCCTCTTGGTGATCACTTGGCTACTTGTTCCTTCTTTTTGTTCTTGTGGAGACACCTCTTCGGTAGAGGTTATTGTAAGTGGTGGAGCTCGGTGCTCGGGTCTTTGGTAGACCGTTGTAATCGTCCTCGGTGGATAGTGGAAACCCTTCACGGAGGTGAAGGTGGGGAGTAGAGCGGTGGCTCGAACCTCGAAACAAACATCTTGTGTTTGCGATTGTCTTGTGTCCATTTTGCTTTAAATTTCTCTTGCACTCTATTGCTTTCAATTACTTGCTTGAGATCTAGTTTTCTTTCCTTGTGTTATTGCCTCTAGTTTGTGATACTTGTGATATATTTTGTGTGCATTTCATCATTGCATATTATTCATTCTTTGTTCGATCAATTCTCATACAACAAGGTTGCATTGCGCACCTCTAACCCATTCAAGGGGAATCCGGAGGAAGGAGTTCAGAACCCTTCACGGGGTATTCGGCTCTTAGTCTTGTTTTGAGAGATCGTTGCATCATTCATCCATTATAATTTTAAAAGGATTGTTAGATTAGCAATTACACCTATTCACCCTCCCTCTAGGTGTTTTTCACTAAAAATACAAACTTCTTTGCTCGCGGATTTACCTTACCAACTTTGACACTAAAGTAGACTGGAGTTTCAAATACTCGCAGCAAATCATGATCTTGAGCAGTTTTTTCAAACCAGACTTCCAGTGGAGTTTTTTTACCTCCTATTGCAGTCGATTACAATCCATTTATGAGATGGCTAGTACATACAATCGCCTCAATCCAAAATGATTTGTCTAATCGTGCATTAGACAACAAACACCGAGCCTTTTCCAGCAAGGAACGGTTTATCATTTTAGCCAACCCATGTGAAGTGAGTAGTAATACCAGCGTTCAGGCAAAATTGTAGGAATTGGTTCTTATATCTTTCAACATTACCAATTTGTAGCTCCTTGATCTTCCTACCAGTTTGTTTCTCCATCATATCCTTCCACTTCACCAGCATACGTAGGGCTTCAAACCTTTGTCTTATGGGATATATCCAATGATGCCTAGGTAAATTATCAATAAAAGAGACAAAGTACCTATGACCTTCAAGTGATGCAGTCTTAGCAGGTCCCTAAATACTTACGTGAACACAATCAAGAAGAGCTTCCTAGCGGTGAGTAGTGGTGCTGAATTTCACCTTCTTCTTATCCAGAACGTTGTGTTCGCCCAATTTCAAGTTGCAGGTAGATGCACCTTCTACTGATCCCTTTTTTACTGGAGCTTGTAAAGACTTTTCTCCTCCATGTCCGAGCTCATTTGTCATATCGTATGCAAACATCATCTGAAGAAATAGAAGTATCCACCTGACCTGTAACTGTAATACCCTTCAAGGAGTGGAGATTATTACGGATGACGCCCTTCATAACCACCATTGAGCTTTTGGTCATCTTGAGAACACCATCTCGTATAGATACCACAAGACACAATATTTTCAAAGCACCAACTAAGATAAGATTCCTTTTGAGTTGAGGTACATACCTCACTTCCTTTAATTCACGTACTATCCCATCAATCATCTTGATACGGACTGTACCTACTCCTTTCATATTACACGGGTGATCATCACCCATGATAATGAAACATCCATCTAGCTTCTTAAAGTTAGAAAATCAGTCCTTATTTGGACACACATGATAGGTAACTCCTGTATATAAGATCCACTTAGATTTATCTGAGTAATCAACAGTAGGAGTAGTAATAGAGAAAGAGAATCTGATGAGTCTGAGTCCGATCTATCCGCCTGTGAGGTACTGACGTGAGTACTAACCACGTGTGCGAGATTTGCCTCGATCTTCAGCTCTTTCTTCTTACCTTTGGCCTTCGGACAATCAACTTTTCAACCCTAACTATTTGCAGAAGGTGCACTGGTTTTTCTTCAGATGTCTGAATCCTGATATGGACTTCGATCTCCCACGATCACCTTTGCCCTTCCTATTGGAACTCCTGTCTCTTACCGCCAACGCCTATGCTAATGTACTCTCGTGAGAAAACAGTTTATCCTGCCACCTTAATTCATAGTTTACAAGAGCAGCCGACACCTCACTGTAGTTAATTGTTTGTCTATCATTGATCAAGATAAGAGTAAAGATCTCATACTCTTTATCAGGAAGAGAATTCAGCAGAATCACTGCCTTATCCTCTTCTTCGATCTTAACATCCACATTAACTAGATTTGTAAGAAATTTAGTGTAGTTGTTCATGTGTTTATCAATGGAGAGTTCTCTTTTCATCTGGAAGCGATAAAGCCTCCTCTTTAATTGTAGCCGCGACTCGATGCTCTTCGTCCGATACTTTTTCTCCGGGATCCCCTACAGCTGCTTAGCAGATACTTCATGCAACACATGATACTTGATGTTTTGTGTCAAATAAGACCTTATCAAGCCGCACGCCGCTCAGTTCATCTTATCCCAATCTTCTTCATAAGTAGAATCGCGCTTTTTCTCCAACCGTAAAGTGTCTTTGAGGTTTGACGCGGTCAATTCATCCATCACCTAACATCTTCACATTCTGAAGTTGTTCTTACCGTCAAACTTCACCACATCAATCTTCAACGGTTTTGGGTTCATGAATTTTACCGTAGATGTACTATCTCCAGCCATTTTCTCAATGTTTCCCTCAAAGCAATGCGGAAAACAAATGGAGTTAGATTAAAAACTAGATAAAGATAGGATCTTTACCTTAAATTGAAACCCTAGGAGAGTTTTTGGAATAATCTACTCCATCGAATTTGATTTCTTAAGCAATGCAAATGTTGTTTTGAGATCGACACACGATCTCACAAAAAGTCCCAATGCTACTCCGAGATCGACACACGATCTCTGCCAAACAACAACCAATGCTCTTTGAATCGACACACGATCTCACGACGAATGTGGATGCTCTGATACCACTTGTGTAACGCCCCGATCCCGTAGGTACGGGGACGTTATGGCGACGTACATACATACGCGAGGTGCATACACGCTCACGCGTACGTTAAGCCTCAGTACAGTACATTACCTCCATATAAACATGAGGTCCAGCATAAAAGCAGTACAAGAATACCTAGGAATAATCCCGATGCGGAAGCTCCGATGTGACTCCAAGGTACTCTCGGATACTACGGTACGCGGATCTCCAATCTGGGCATGCAAACCCAGGGTCGTCAGAAAGCGACCTAGTGAGTGGTAAAATGAAGGAGGCAGTAATATATACAATAGTAATACAAGCACGATAATAATATATAGTACGTGAGGTTGGACTAGTGATACCATATAATAAGGATATATAAACAGTAGAAATAGAGAAACATAAAAGCAGTGCAAATAAATAACAGGTCACCTTTTAATACCATCACTACCTAGCCGGTTATCATCAGGTCATATCTATAGTCGTGTCCAGTTTATGTAATAACTAATGTTGTCTAGTGGTGACGTAATAGACATGAACATGATAGTGGTGACGTGATAGAGGTGAACATGCAGATGAGTATATGTCTGTAATATATGCAATGCAGAATATGCATAGTATGCCACTACATACAGTGTAACATATACCAGGTAATGTAACAAAGTATATATGTGCATGAGTAGTAGGGAACTAAAGAAAGTGTAACAGGAAACAAGAACAATAGCAATGTATACATGTCACATGATAGCAGATAAATGATCAGGTACAATAAGAAGTACAACGATACAATAGGAAAACAAGTAGGAAGCATGTATCAGGCAAGTCATGTTATTTATACAATAGTAGCAATCAGTACCACCTGGTATTTTAATTACTCTCTTCCAGTGTCCCATACCACTGGCAGTTCATACTGGAGCCCGCACTCCAGTCGAACCATCCGGACATGGCCTACGGGTACCATTATCCAAACGAGAGAGTAACCAAATAACAAGTGTTCCCGACGTCCACTATTGTGTATACTGTTTTATTATGTTAATTGGAAACCCATTGTAACGCCCCGATCCCGGCGATACGGGGACGTCACTGCAACGTATATACGTAAGTCCGAATTACCTTCCCGTATATACGCTAAGCATCAGTACAGACAAGAATCAGAGTACGGAAGCAAATGGTGCATTATACATTCCAACACATATATATACAATCACAGAATTATCACCAGATGTGATTACAATATTACAATAATATTATATCACTGATGCGCAAATGCGGGAACACAAGAGATATACAATATATATGAACAGTATAAAAGGGGCTCACATACATGTATACAAGGAACTGTACAAGTGAAAAGGGTAAAAGAGCACTCACGAGTTTGCTAAGGGAAAACTCGAGAGGCACAAAGGGGGTCTGGAAGGATGGAGCTCCGAAAGGTCGGCTGAAGATCCACGCTACTGCTGTGTTACTCTGAACACCCGCTCCTAGCTCCAAGACCTGGACGTGAGAATCCAGGGGAGTCAATGATACTCCCCAGGCGAGTGTAGAAGTAAAACCAAGTGGTGAAGCAGGGTGAGCACAATAATGCATATATCAAGAAGGAAATACTCAGGAGGCAGATAGGATAGAGCAGGTAAGAATAGACATGACATGAGAATCATAAAACAGGAATTCCGAATGAAACCAATCCGAGCTACCAGGTAGTTATAACATAATACTCATAAAACATGAAATCCGATATAAAGTCCGGGAAAGCAAATACGGTAAGGCACATCACGGATTCATAGCTATTTAAGATGTAGGCTTTGGTATGCGTCCCATTCCACATACCTCTACTTACAACTTAAAGAGCCGATTATTATGACACTTTATTATTACTCGTCTAACCCATATATCTAGGTATGTGGCTCGGTGTACGGCCAACTCACATACATCCATATATAAGCAAGTCGAGGTTGTTATTGGAAACAGCGGTTGTATCGACGAACTATGTTTACAGTGGGTCCCGTGCTTGCCCGGGACCACGGTCAAGGGTATTCCGCTGCATGGAGACGGAAACAGCCGCGAGGCCTATCCAGGAGGGACTTATGTATGCCCTTATAATAATAATGAAGCCAGGAATAAGGGAGCCAGCTCTCCCCTCGGTCCCCTGGAGTACCACAGGTCAGACCGGATATAGTGCACAATACCTAATGCCACTGTAAACACGAACACATATCGATATCCGCATGTTTCCCCCGACCCAATACAAGTTGGTCCTTTTTAGGATTTATTAGTTTAATTATCACTTTACGGGAATAACAGGAAATAGACATGATCAGGAATAAGGAGTACATAAGTACTATATAGTCAGGTCACTGCTTGTAAAGCAGGAATACAATATACAGGTCACTGATCATGATACAGGATAATAAGTCAAGTTCCCGTAAAGATGACAATCACAAGTCAAGTTATCATGCTGGGTGTAAGGTGATAGCATGATAGGATGGTGATAATGAATAAGCAACCAAACATATAAGAGATTGATAATAATCAGGTAGCAAGTTACGTCAAGAGATTGATAATAGTCTGGGTAAGTCAGGTCATACCAATAGGGTCTTACCAAATAGTAGCAAGTCAGGTGGTCAGGTGGTATACACTAGATGTCAGGTGATATACATGTGTTAAAAGGTAGCATGTAACTGACAGGTCTAAAATAATGGTATGGCCTGGTAACATAAAAGCAATGACCCAAAGTCCAACAAGTCCAACGACCACGAAGGGTCGGCCACGCATAGCATAAAGCAATAAATGATATAAAGCATGAAATACAATACATGAAGACTAGAGCAATCAATGAAATAGGAAAACAAGAGGGTAGCGAGTGAGAACACTCGCCTGAGTCACCAATATACCGAAATATCCGTAATCCACTGAAGTTCGGGATGCGCCATAACCTGTGATATAAATATGTAGAGTGAAGAGGAGAGAGAAAGAGTTAGAGAGAGAAAGAGAGGTTTAGAGAGAGAAAGTCTAGAGAGAGAAAATGGGATTTTTAGAGAGAGAAAGTGTAGAGAGAGAAAGTCTAGAGAGAGAAAATGGGATTTTTAGAGAGAGAAAGTGTAGAGAGAGAAAGTCTAGAGAGGGAAAGGGATTTCTTAGAGAGAGAAAATGTAGAGAGAGAAAGGGATATCCTAGAGAGAGAAAATGGGGATTTTTAGAGAGAGGAAACCTAGAGAGAGAAAGTGGGAATTTTTAGAGAGAGAATCTAGAGGGAGATTTCTAGAGAGAGTCTAGAGAGAGAAAGCCTAGAGAGAGAATTAGGGTTCTCTTTAGAGAGAGAAAGAGATGATGAGAGAGAGAGAATCAGGAGAGAGAGAGTGCTAGAGTGAGAAAGAGAGGAGAGAGAAAGAGAGAGAGGAGAGAGAAACAGTGAGAGAGAGAGAGAGGTTGCAGTGAGAGAGAATGAGAGAGAGAGGGAGATGAGAGAGAGAGAGAGAGCTAGAGTGAGAAAGAGAGGAGAGAGAAAAGAGAGAGGAGAGAGAAACAGTGAGAGAGAGAGAGACTTCCAGGAGAGAGAGAGGGAGAGAAACAGAGAAGGGGGCTGTTGCCCCCTTGCTCCCGCACACAGCGCCCCCCCCCTTGGGGGCGCTCGGCCCTGGCCGCCGGCCAGGCGGCGGCGCCGGGCGGCGCTGGCCGCCGGCGGAGGAAGAGGGGCGGCTGCCCCCTCAACAGAGAAGGGAGGGGGGCTGTTGCCCCCCTCCAGCAGAGCAGAGAGGAGAGAGAGGGGGCTGTCGCCCCCTCCTCAGCCCCGCACAGGGGCCCAGGCGGGCCCCTCGGCCGCCCACGGCCGCCGGCAGGGCGCCGGCGGCGCCCGGACTGGGGTGGCGCCGGCCACCCCAACGAGAAAAAGGAGGGGGCTGCTGCCCCCTCCACAACCGCGCACAGGGGGCCTCAGGCCCCCTGGTCGCGCCCAAGGCCGCCGGCAAGGCGCCGGCGGCGGTCTGCCCTCGCCGGGGCAGCGCCGGAGGAGAGGAGTCGGCGGCGATGGTTCGTGGCCGGATCTAGGAGGAGGAAGAGAGAGAAGGAAGTGGGAGGAATTGAATGGTGGAGAAGATAGATGAGGAGATAGAGAGAGAGGATTGAGGGAGAGATTGAGAGGTGAAGGGAGAGAGGGAGAGAATTTGGGGAAGAAGAAGGAAGAGGAGGAGGTGCGGCTGTCGTTGGCGCCAGGGAGAAGAAGGAGAAAAAGAAAAGAAAAAAGAAAAGAAAAAGAAAAAAGGGAAAAGATAAAGGGAAGGAAGAAAGAAAAATAAAGAAAAAGAAAAGAAAAGAAAAAGAAAAGGAGAAAGGATTGATGGGAGATGGTGAGGTGGAGATATTTGTTGATGAGGTGGAGAAAATGGAAGTGTGTGGAAGTTGGTGGAAAAAGGAAGGAAAAGAAAGAAAGAAAGATTAAAAAAATAATAATATAATAATAAGGTTGAAAAATCGACTGTCTCCGAAAAATCCCCAAAAATACCCGGAGGTGGAAAACGTCATCCTGAGGAATAATATGAAATCGGTTTTCAGAAATAAAATCCCGTTTTCAAATTAAAAATCCAGAAGCCAAACGCCGATACCGGTCTACACCGGGTCGGCCGGATTTTGATAAATTCCGAAAAATCCCAGAAAATGTATTAAAGAAGAAAATATGATTTTAAGACATAAAGTGAAAGCGGAATTCAGAAATTCAATTCCGATTGTAAACTAAAAATCCTGGAATCAGTTAACTACCGACTCCGAAGGAATTTTCATAAAATCATAAAATCCTCAGAAAAAGAATGTAGGTAGAAAATATTATTCTAAGAAATAAAGTCTAAAGAATCATTTAGAAATTCCAAACCGTTTGTGAAATAAAAATCCAGGAATCGGTCAGCGGCACTGGCCGACACCGGTTTTGAAGAATTCCAATTTAATTCCAGAAAAATCTAGAAAATCATAGAAAATCTAATATATTGGAAAATAATATTTGAAACTGAAATCGATCAAATCTACACATCAGAAAGACTAAATCGAATAATATACTATGATCGGGCCTTCGGTTCAGACTAAGGCTGACTCCGAGTCCACGAATCCAAAACCAAGACAAAACAATTATATAAAGAATTCATAATACAAAACAATTACAGGAAACAAATCGAAAAAATACGATCGGAAAATCTGAATACGCAACTAAGTACGTATTCCGGGAACAGGGTATTACAATCCACCCACCTTACAAAAATTGCGTCCTCGCAATTTCGTTAAGGGGCAAATTGAATACAAAGGGGACAAAGGCTGGAATTTATACCAATTAAGATACGAAGCACTATAGGTAGGGCTCTCAAGTCAACTGAATAAAAATCATACTCTGCATTTCCGGCTGAAGATGTCGTGGCTGTGTAATAAATCTTTAGAATAATGCTGAATAATACTGATGATGTCGTGGCTGTGAAATAAATGAATACTGATGATGTCGTGGCTGTGTAATAAAGAAAACCCCGAAAATCCTGAGCATAATAAAGAAGACCGATAATTAAGAATCCGGCTGCTGTCTTCTGAAAGATAGCCAGATCAAGATCGATCTGGAGAATACCAAGCTTCATAGAATTGGCCGAAGAGATCACATAAGAGCTTCATTCTGAACCAGCCACTACCTCTCTAGTCTAATCATATCTTAAGATAGTATAAGGCTTCATAAAACCAAAACATAAAACCAAAACAGGGAAAGGATAGGAGAGATTAGGAATCAAAGGAAAGATAGTCAAGGAGGGATTAGAAATCAAAGGAAAGATAGTCAAGAAATAGATAACTCTGCACTTGTAGTTGGAATGTATAACCAAGACTCATGTATTCCAGTTGCAAATCTCTTTACCATTGATTTGCCTTCTGGACGTACTGAGGAGGTTTAGAGCCTAAGCTGACCTAAGCTCTGACGAGCCTAAGTTGACCTAAGCTCTGATACCAACCTGTAACGCCCCGATCCCGGCGATACGGGGACGTCACTGCAACGTATATACGTAAGTCCGAATTACCTTCCCGTATATACGCTAAGCATCAGTACAGACAAGAATCAGAGTACGGAAGCAAATGGTGCATTATACATTCCAACACATATATATACAATCACAGAATTATCACCAGATGTGATTACAATATTACAATAATATTATATCACTGATGCGCAAATGCGGGAACACAAGAGATATACAATATATATGAACAGTATAAAAGGGGCTCACATACATGTATACAAGGAACTGTACAAGTGAAAGGGTAAAAGAGCACTCACGAGTTTGCTAAGGGAAAACTCGAGAGGCACAAAGGGGGTCTGGAAGGATGGAGCTCCGAAAGGTCGGCTGAAGATCCACGCTACTGCTGCGTTACTCTGAACACCCGCTCCTAGCTCCAAGACCTGGACGTGAGAATCCAGGGGAGTCAATGATACTCCCCAGGCGAGTGTAGAAGTAAAACCAAGTGGTGAAGCAGGGTGAGCACAATAATGCATATATCAAGAAGGAAATACTCAGGAGGCAGATAGGATAGAGCAGGTAAGAATAGACATGACATGAGAATCATAAAACAGGAATTCCGAATGAAACCAATCCGAGCTACCAGGTAGTTATAACATAATACTCATAAAACATGAAATCCGATATAAAGTCCGGGAAAGCAAATACGGTAAGGCACATCACGGATTCATAGCTATTTAAGATGTAGGCTTTGGTATGCGTCCCATTCCACATACCTCTACTTACAACTTAAAGAGCCGATTATTATGACACTTTATTATTACTCGTCTAACCCATATATCTAGGTATGTGGCTCGGTGTACGGCCAACTCACATACATCCATATATAAGCAAGTCGAGGTTGTTATTGGAAACAGCGGTTGTATCGACGAACTATGTTTACAGTGGGTCCCGTGCTTGCCCGGGACCACGGTCAAGGGTATTCCGCTGCATGGAGACGGAAACAGCCGCGAGGCCTATCCAGGAGGGACTTATGTATGCCCTTATAATAATAATGAAGCCAGGAATAAGGGAGCCAGCTCTCCCCTCGGTCCCCTGGAGTACCACAGGTCAGACCGGATATAGTGCACAATACCTAATGCCACTGTAAACACGAACACATATCGATATCCGCATGTTTCCCCCGACCCAATACAAGTTGGTCCTTTTTAGGATTTATTAGTTTAATTATCACTTTACGGGAATAACAGGAAATAGACATGATCAGGAATAAGGAGTACATAAGTACTATATAGTCAGGTCACTGCTTGTAAAGCAGGAATACAATATACAGGTCACTGATCATGATACAGGATAATAAGTCAAGTTCCCGTAAAGATGACAATCACAAGTCAAGTTATCATGCTGGGTGTAAGGTGATAGCATGATAGGATGGTGATAATGAATAAGCAACCAAACATATAAGAGATTGATAATAATCAGGTAGCAAGTTACGTCAAGAGATTGATAATAGTCTGGGTAAGTCAGGTCATACCAATAGGGTCTTACCAAATAGTAGCAAGTCAGGTGGTCAGGTGGTATACACTAGATGTCAGGTGATATACATGTGTTAAAAGGTAGCATGTAACTGACAGGTCTAAAATAATGGTATGGCCTGGTAACATAAAAGCAATGACCCAAAGTCCAACAAGTCCAACGACCACGAAGGGTCGGCCACGCATAGCATAAAGCAATAAATGATATAAAGCATGAAATACAATACATGAAGACTAGAGCAATCAATGAAATAGGAAAACAAGAGGGTAGCGAGTGAGAACACTCGCCTGAGTCACCAATATACCGAAATATCCGTAATCCACTGAAGTTCGGGATGCGCCATAACCTGTGATATAAATATGTAGAGTGAAGAGGAGAGAGAAAGAGTTAGAGAGAGAAAGAGAGGTTTAGAGAGAGAAAGTCTAGAGAGAGAAAATGGGATTTTTAGAGAGAGAAAGTGTAGAGAGAGAAAGTCTAGAGAGAGAAAATGGGATTTTTAGAGAGAGAAAGTGTAGAGAGAGAAAGTCTAGAGAGGGAAAGGGATTTCTTAGAGAGAGAAAATGTAGAGAGAGAAAGGGATATCCTAGAGAGAGAAAATGGGGATTTTTAGAGAGAGGAAACCTAGAGAGAGAAAGTGGGAATTTTTAGAGAGAGAATCTAGAGGGAGATTTCTAGAGAGAGTCTAGAGAGAGAAAGCCTAGAGAGAGAATTAGGGTTCTCTTTAGAGAGAGAAAGAGATGATGAGAGAGAGAGAATCAGGAGAGAGAGAGTGCTAGAGTGAGAAAGAGAGGAGAGAGAAAGAGAGAGAGGAGAGAGAAACAGTGAGAGAGAGAGAGGTTGCAGTGATAGAGAATGAGAGAGAGAGGGAGATGAGAGAGAGAGAGAGAGCTAGAGTGAGAAAGAGAGGAGAGAGAAAGAGAGAGGAGAGAGAAACAGTGAGAGAGAGAGAGACTTCCAGGAGAGAGAGAGAGGGAGAGAAACAGAGAAGGGGGCTGTTGCCCCCTTGCTCCCGCACACAGCGCCCCCCCCCCTTGGGGGCGCTCGGCCCTGGCCGCCGGCCAGGCGGCGGCGCCGGGCGGCGCTGGCCGCCGGCGGAGGAAGAGGGGGCGGCTGCCCCCTCAACAGAGAAGGGAGGGGGGCTGTTGCCCCCTCCAGCAGAGCAGAGAGGAGAGAGAGGGGGCTGTCGCCCCCTCCTCAGCCCCGCACAGGGGCCCAGGCGGGCCCCTCGGCCGCCCACGGCCGCCGGCAGGGCGCCGGCGGCGCCCGGACTGGGGTGGCGCCGGCCACCCCAACGAGAAAAAGGAGGGGGCTGCTGCCCCCTCCACAACCGCGCACAGGGGGCCTCAGGCCCCCTGGTCGCGCCCAAGGCCGCCGGCAAGGCGCCGGCGGCGGTCTGCCCTCGCCGGGGCAGCGCCGGAGGAGAGGAGTCGGCGGCGATGGTTCGTGGCCGGATCTAGGAGGAGGAAGAGAGAGAAGGAAGTGGGAGGAATTGAATGGTGGAGAAGATAGATGAGGAGATAGAGAGAGAGGATTGAGGGAGAGATTGAGAGGTGAAGGGAGAGAGGGAGAGAATTTGGGGGAAGAAGAAGGAAGAGGAGGAGGTGCGGCTGTCGTTGGCGCCAGGGAGAAGAAGGAGAAAAAGAAAAGAAAAAAGAAAAGAAAAGAAAAAAGGGAAAAGATAAAGGGAAGGAAGAAAGAAAAATAAAGAAAAAGAAAAAGAAAAGAAAAAGAAAAGGAGAAAGGATTGATGGGAGATGGTGAGGTGGAGATATTTGTTGATGAGGTGGAGAAAATGGAAGTGTGTGGAAGTTGGTGGAAAAAGGAAGGAAAAGAAAGAAAGAAAGATTAAAAAAATAATAATATAATAATAAGGTTGAAAAATCGACTGTCTCCGAAAAATCCCCAAAAATACCCGGAGGTGGAAAACGTCATCCTGAGGAATAATATGAAATCGGTTTTCAGAAATAAAATCCCATTTTCAAATTAAAAATCCAGAAGCCAAACGCCGATACCGGTCTACACCGGGTCGGCCGGATTTTGATAAATTCCGAAAAATCCCAGAAAATGTATTAAATAAGAAAATATGATTTTAAGACATAAAGTGAAAGCGGAATTCAGAAATTCAATTCCGATTGTAAACTAAAAATCCTGGAATCAGTTAACTACCGACTCCGAAGGAATTTTCATAAAATCATAAAATCCTCAGAAAAAGAATGTAGGTAGAAAATATTATTCTAAGAAATAAAGTCTAAAGAATCATTTAGAAATTCCAAACCGTTTGTGAAATAAAAATCCAGGAATCGGTCAGCGGCACTGGCCGACACCGGTTTTGAAGAATTCCAATTTAATTCCAGAAAAATCTAGAAAATCATAGAAAATCTAATATATTGGAAAATAATATTTGAAACTGAAATCGATCAAATCTACACATCAGAAAGACTAAATCGAATAATATACTATGATCGGGCCTTCGGTTCAGACTAAGGCTGACTCCGAGTCCACGAATCCAAAACCAAGACAAAACAATTATATAAAGAATTCATAATACAAAACAATTACAGGAAACAAATCGAAAAAATACGATCGGAAAATCTGAATACGCAACTAAGTACGTATTCCGGGAACAGGGTATTACACCCATGGTCGAGGAGTTCTTATCAGGTGGATGTATCCCGTGCATACCCGGGATCACGGCCTTAAATAAGCCCCTGGCTGCCAGGACCAGGGCACTCCGCTAAGAGGGGAGCATGAATCAAGTAACAAGAGCTCATGGAGCAATTGGTAGGCAGCCCTCCTACCGTCCCCTGCAGTGGGAAAACAATATGGATCCAGTACATCATCCGATAAGATCTAATCAACCATCAAGTCTCCCCCATACCCCAGTTATCATTATGATCTGTTATGTCAAGTATCCAATGTAACAAGAACAATTAACAGTACATGATACGGGTAACATGATAACTGGACCAGAGCTCTGTTGATAGCATAGAACAATATAACGTGAATCGGGAACAATATATCGAGAACAATAGAACGTGAACAATATCACGGGAACAATATAACAGAATCAATAGATGTGGAAGTCCACATATCGCATATCAACAGCTCTCATGTCCAGTAACAGGAATATCCATATCAGTAACAGGTAACAATCCTATAACATGAATACAGTAACATGAAATAATAATACATGTAACATGAACGGGGATCCATATGTCAAGAATAGAAAAACCATACAGGCATGTGTAACCATAATATGTAAACATAACATAAATGTGTATGATGATCATGCTAATATGAAATGCAATAGTCCGTGCATGGTTATATCCGTGTATCAGTGGAACCTATATGTGTAGCAATATATCGGTGTATCACTCGTATATGTCCTAACAGTGATCCGTGTATAAAATAATATCATGTCCGTCTCTTACACTACGGTAGCCATGTAAGGATGATAGCAGTGCAGGAAATAACAGTATCTCGCATTCGTGTATAATGACGGTGTAGTGTCCTAGCGTACCTGTAGAGTATGTAAGGTAACTGTGTCACGATGCATGACATAATAGGGTCCAAGCCTATGGGGCTATGGTGGGCCGGGTGTCAGTGGTACAGGAACAGGACATACTCGAGATCAGTCAGGCATTTACTAAATACCGTGTTTATTACAGTGTTTTAATATTGTTTACCAATTAGGATATACCGGATCATGTTTTATATCAAGAAGTCAATCAAGTGCAATTAATAGACTAAAAAGATAATTTATAAAATAAAAACACTCACAAACTGGCTACAGGACTGTAGCTCTCGTTCCCACGATCGCAACGGATCTAGAATCGCCTGAATCGGAGTCCGGATGCTCTAGATATCGCACGAATACTAACAATAATACAAAATGGGTTAAAGATGCAAATAAAAAGAATTCATATGCAATTAATAAATTGTCACAGGGGGTTTTCTGCAAATATACCTTTACTGGGTTTGGATGCTGGTATGGATGGCAAACGGGTTGGGTTTAGATCCAATAACCCATACCCAAAACTTAACTTAATGGGTATTGGGTTAACGGGTGTTTAACCTAATGGGTTTGGGTTTCATATATATATCCAAATGAGTTATTGGGTTTGGGTAAACCCAAACCCAATAAGGAAAGACTAGCAGCAGCAATATTGCTGCTGCTCTGTCTGCGCACAGACCGGCCAGCTGGGCTGGCCGGTGGCGAGGGTGGCCCGCCGGCGGCGGCCCCGGCCGCCGGCGGTGCGGCGGCGCTTCCAGCCGCGAGGGAGGATGATGGGAGAGAGCGAGAGAGAGAGAGAGTTTACCAGTGAGAGAGAGAAAAGGGGACGCACGGCCATGGTGGCCTCGCCGGAGGGGAGTCGCCTCGCCGGGGGAGCAGTGGCCGGAGGAGAGGCGCCGGCCGAGCAGAGGCGCGGCCGGGGGGGTCGCGGCGCGGCGGCGCCGGCCGCGCTTGACCGGCCGCGTTCATGGGTTTGAACGCCCTGGCCATGGACAGGGAGAGGGGGAAGAGAGTTTAGTGTGGGGAGAGATGTTTAAGGAGCTTAATTAGAGAGAGAGAGAGAAATAGAGAAAGAGAGAGATTGGAGAGAGAGATAATTAAGAGAGATTTGAAGGAGAGAGAGAGATTTGGTTTAAAAAGGAGAGAGATGGCGGTGGGGCTACAGGATGGCGGTGGAAGAAAGAATTCTCTGGAAAAAGAAGAGAAGAGAAAGGAAAAGAAAAGAAAAAGAAAAGAGTTCTAAAATAATAATTTAATTAATATTTTAATATGTTCAAAAATTGACTAGCTCCGAATGTTGCCCAAAAATTAAAGAAAATAGAGAATATTATCCTGAGACGTAATATGAAGACGGTTTGCCGAAACTCAATCCGGTTTGCCAATTAAAAATCCCGGAGTATCTCGCCGAAACGGGCGACACCAGTTTGGCCGGATTTTCGATAAATTCAGAAAAATCTCCAAAAATACCCAAACGTAGAGAATATAATTCTAAGACATACAGTAAAGGCCGATTCTCAAAATTCTACTCCGCTTGTGAAATAAAAATCGGAAGGCTAGTTATCGGTATCGGTCAACACCGACAACGGAGATTTTCCAAAATACTCCAGAAAAATTCCAGAAAATCCTGAAAAATCTCAAATATTAGAAAATGATTTTAGAAACTGAAATCGGCTCAATCAGACTACCACAGAGGTCAAAACAATTTTTGTACGTCGTATCGCGTACCGATACTGTGATACGTACTCCGGGGAGCAGGGGGTTACAACTTGTTGCGCCTAGCGCCTTCTGGCAACAACCAACTTGAGAAACCCAAGCAATGGAGATAGACGCGTCGGAGAAGTACCCACACGACAAGGACATAGAAATAAGAGAGAAAACAAGCCAACAAAATATTTAACGAGGTTCGACAATTTGCCTACATCCTCGAGGCAAGATAGAGAAAAATTTTATTGATTCAACAATCAATTACAAGAGAATACCAGAGGGATACTTCTTCGAATACAATCCATGAGAGTTCTAATTTTTATTTATAACCAGAAAGTCTCAGGAATTTAGGAAACCCCAATTGGATTCAACCCAAAACAGAAAAGGAGTCTAAATTTGTTCAGGAGAGGCAAAACATGTCCGTCGGTCGACCGGCCAATCGACTGACCCTGTCCTTGGTCGACCGGTCCGGTTGACCTGAACCAACCGAGAGCAACTCGTGACAGTCGGTTGGTCGTGCCGGTCGATCGGGTCGTGCCTGTGCACATCGTGCACACCGGTCGATCGGGCGGTCAGCCGAGCTCTGTTCTGGCCTGCTGCAAGCTGCATTCTCGCTCCTTTTGACTTCCGATCTCCGAGTTATCTTCTTGATGAGTTTAAAAAACTCTTCCGATGTATTTTTATCTCCTCTATCTCCTCTCTCTCTACATTATTAAATTTTGTACAAGCTTATAAAAGATCTCTTGCATCAATCAATGAAGGCAATGAATTATTAAGAAATTTTTTCCTCAAATTTGTGTGAATTGTGATCTCTCTCAAAATTCTCTCTTTGTGCGTGAAACTGTAGAGAAATCCTAAATTAATAGTGTGAAGCCCTAACTAACATATCCCTTCCCTACCTCTCTCTTCTCTTATTCAAAATTCTCTTGTCATAAAAAAAACAGAAAAAGAAAATAAAAGAAAACCATTTAATTTCTCCTCTCTTTTCTTTCTCTCTTTCCCTTCCCATGTGACAAAAGAAAATTCAAAAAAAAATTGCTACAGTACAGGACCACAACTGCTACAGTGTACTCGCGTGCTACAGTAACCTGATATGCGTGCTACAGTAATAGGTGCAATACAAAATTACTCATTAGTGTTCCATCTTCGTTGGTCGCAACTTTCACATTCAGACTCTGATTCAGGCGATTTTTAAGTTGTTGTGTTCGTGACGACAAGATCTACACACCGACATAATCTATAGGACACTGAGGTATAATATGATTCTCAGTAAGTACGCTCTCAAGTGAAATCACCTAGAGGGGGGTGAATAGGTGATAGTGCTATTCTAAAAACTAAATGCGGAAGCTAAAAACTATTTTGCAACACACTTAATACAACCAACAAGTGTAGCCGAATTCCCGGTGAAGGGCTCTGGACTAACTCCTCTTGATTCCCCTAGATAAAGGTTGAGGTGCTATATGAAACTCTTGTGGTTAAGTATAAGTGAGGCACACACAAGCAAGCCAAGCATATAAAGATGAACAATATGAAATAATGCAAGGCACAAATGCAAGCAACAAGATATGAATGAATGAATGGTGCTTTGCACAAATAAAAGAGAGAGGGTTTAGAGACAATGGATCAAACGCAAACACAAAGATATGTTTCGAGGTTCGAGCCCCTAGCTCTACGTCCCCGCCTTCACCGAGAAGGATTTCTAATCCACTAAAGGAGTACCGAACTCCTCTCTCAACCTTACAATGCCACCGAGGCAATACAACCACAATCCACCTCTACCGAAGAGGAATAAGGCCCTTAACCAACAACCAAACTCAATCACCTCTACCGAAGAGGGATATAAACCAATACCACTCCGATCAACCTCTACCAAAGAGTGATACAATAAAATAAGGAGGGTTTACAACTTGGAGGCTTAATCAACCTCAAACACTTCTCTTTTTCACAAACAAAAGATCCTAAATAGATAGGATAGGAGATATAGCTCAAGTGTGAAAAAATTAGAGTTTGGAAAACAAAAACTCAAAGAAAAATACTTGGGAAAACACTTTGTAAAAGATAGAAATGAAGAGCAATACAAATCTCCCAAATTTTCTATTTTCTTTGATTTTTTCAAAAACTCTAAAACAAATAAGATTGATCTTTTGAAGCTCTAAAACCTTTTGAAAACTTGTTTTAAATAGTAGAGAAAGTCTGAAAATTTTGGCTCTCAAAATCTTAGTTAAAACCCCCAAGAAATGGGGTATTTATAGGCCTCTCCAAAATATAGCCATTAGGCTGATCTGTCAGCCTGACAGGCTGGCGGTCGACCGCCCGGTCGACAGCCAACGGTCATAAATATGACCGTTGGAGCAGCCCAGCCGACCGCCCGGTCGACCGCCCAGATACAGAGAGCAAAGCTCTCTGGTCCGGTCGACCGACCGGTCGATCGGCCCATGTGTCTGCCAGACGTGCACAAGACTGTGCACGTCGGTCGACCGCTGGGTCGACCGACCCTTGGTTCGGTCGACCGTGCGGTCGACCGACCTGACCTGTCAGCCACTGTCCTGGGTCAGAAACTGGGGTTAAAAATAATTTTTAAAATTCTTTTATCTCTTCTAAAATCTCCAAAAATAGTTTTAACATTTTGTATTGATATATAAACATGTGATAAAAGTTTCAACTTAAATATCAAGCAATTCAAACTATTTTTGTGTTTTATCATTTTTACCAAAACCAAAACTAGTATTTTGTCAAACTTAGATTTTTCAATACATGAATAGGATAATCAAAATAAGTTTGTATAAGTCATGTAAGCATGTATGTATATAGAGCACATCTAATATACATAAAAAAACATTTAAACTTGTTTTGATCTAAACTATTCATGAAAACCAAAAACCATAAAACGTGTGTGTTGTGCACTTGAGCATATCAACTATCTAATATTTACACATGGATCTAAAACACACTAAAATTAAAACTAGGATACCTAAGTCTTCTTGACGATCTTCCATCTTCAAGTCGACTCGATCCAAAACTCCGTGATCCAACGAGCATGACTATGAATCATCATGATGCTCGGGCTCTGGAATCACCATGTGAGGGCTTCAAAACTCATCTTGTTGAAGCAATCACCAACTAATATCTTTTTACATGATCTGAAACTAAAATCACAAGATTATTAGTAAACATAACTACATGAGTTAATCATCATCAAAACTAGAGAGGAAGGCCTCTGGGCCAACATCAAGTCTATTAATTAATCTTTAATATTTTATCAATTTAACTGCTATATACCAAAAGTGAGATTGTGCTATCTGCTTGCTTTTGAATTCAGTAATTTTAATTTTGATTGTAGAATTTTTTGTCGCATAATATATTATCTTTAGTTAATTCTTAATTAATTGAATTTATCTGCGCATGTTATTTTATTACATCTATCCGCTTCGCTTTATTAGTTTTTTTAATCATTTCGCACCATTTTATATTGGTAAAATGTGATTGAGTATTTTATTACTGATTTTCATTCTAACATACATGTTTTACATCATAAAAACTATAGAAATTATCACATCTTTATGCTCTCTTGTTATTCACTAACTAGGAAGAGCGAGCGTGGCATGGTGTTCCTACACCAGCACAATTTTTCTCCAAGGCACGCAAGGGAGATTTAAGTGCATGATGGGGTCCTCTTGTTTGTTTCTTACAGCGTACTAAAACCAAATCCAAGGCCCTCAAATGAAATGTCCCTATTTGCTTTATTTCACGAGAGAAAATATTTGTTAAAGGGAAATATCAGAGACCGAAATTTATCTCTTGATTTTTTTTAGAGTAAAGGATTGTCTCAAAAAATTCCCATTTCATTAATAAGTTTTTAATGAAAATATTCAAGAAATACAAGCAACTATAATAGAACACACTTTCAAAATAAAGTACTATTGTGCACATGCAGGTGCTGGAAGGAAGAACAAAAAGTATCAAACGGACAAACAAGCATGAAGTAATATGAACACGGATCCACCTTAAAACAAAAAATTAAAATAAATAGCAACTCAACACAAGCTACAATTGCTGACAAAAATCAAGGCTGTAAGATGCTGTCGTTCACATAATGTCATCCTCAACGTCGTGCCTTCAACCCTAGTCTCCTCTGAGTGGCTGTTAGAGACGTCATTCATATGCGTCTGAATCAGAGTCTGCCCCGCCCTCTCTCTGGTCCCCTGAAAGGAGATTGAACCAATAAAATATAAAAACAAAACATGTATGAAAAGTTTGGTTATATGATCCATCTAAATTATTAAATATTATGTTATTATGCTTGCTCTAAATCCCCAAAAAAGGGCTATTACCGATAAATCTCACACTACCCGTCGCATCTAATAAGAGACGCGTATCTCCAGGATGATCAAAAAAAGGTTAGCGATTAGAAGTAGTGGAGATACAGTCCGAGACAACGTGCTAAACGGTCCCCGCCACTTGAAATGTTGAACTTTTTTTTTTTTTGTGTGCGCGCGCGTGTGGGGACATAATCCCTATAACAAATGTCCTTTTCAATTGCATTAATCCCAAATATAACAAAGAGAGGGTCAATTCCTAGATATCCCTTGTAACAAACAACGCATATTCCAGTTCACAAGAGATAATGCTGCCCTTAATGTTTGGCGAAAGTCAATTCCTAGACATTGTTTTAAGAGACGAATTTTGGCATGGTCAGAAATCCATACTTTAGTTTTTCTTCGCAACACCTCCTTGTTCTCATCCTCTTATTTGTAGTTTTATTTAATTATTTATACTTTTGAACACTTTGAGATATATATACATAGAGAGAGAGAGAGAGAGCATAAGCTAGCTGTCTGCTTCATCAATGTGTTAATTACATTGCTTTTACTGTAATCAAGCCTGTAAATGCTATAATTAATCAGCTGACCTAATCTTATATAGTAGATAAGCCTACTATTTGTAAAAAATACTATAGCTTAATCCCCTTGCACAGGTCAGCACCAATTATAAAAATACTTATTTAATCCGGGGACCTACCACGTGCTCAATAGTAATGTAACAAGTGAAAGTGTCTATGTCATCCAGCATTGTTGATGGATCAAGGAACGGTCAGGATTCATCCAAGCGAAGCCCTGCATTTGATACCGTTACCTACTCAAAATGATAAATTACAGAACAAGGAAAAAATAAATTCAGCTCATGTGTATGAGCAACACAAACGTATATATATATTATAAAAAGATTAATTTGATGTCGACATATGAATAAAATATCAAATTTTAAAAAAACAAAATTTCAAATCTTTAACCTCTTATATATTATAAAAAAATCGATCTCGCGTGTCAACATGAATCGGTACTCTTATGTCTGGCTCTCACACATGAACCGGCCTCACGAAAACGGCAACTCGGAAAAAGATCGGAGGTGCGCCCTACAAAATCTCGGGCTCAGGCCCACTCACATGATGCCACGTGGATACGTCATCCGTATAAAGGCGATGGCGCGATGAATTCGTAAGGAAATAATTAAAAAAATTAAAAGGGGAAGAATCGAAGAAGAGAGAGAGTAGTTGAAATCTCTTCTTCGTTACTTCTTCTCCTTTTTGATCCCCCCTCTCTGTCCAAAACCCTAACCGTAATTTGATCCATAGAGAGGTAGAGGGAGAGGAGAAATGGCGATCGCTAATGGCGGATCTAGAGAGAAGGTCATCATCGACACAGATCCCGGCATCGGTACTCTTTCTCGAGACTCTTTATTCAGCTTTGTTGATTTTTGCTCTTTTTGGTCTCATCCCCCTCTATCTGAGAGAAAGTGATGGCGGAATCTATGGTTTTGGTTGGCTTTATTCCCTATGTGGAGATTTGTTTATTGACATTGATTTGGATTTAAAGGCGAATGAAAGTGAGCTGAAGCTTTTTCGTTTGGGGTTTCAGTGGATCTTAGAAGGGGGCAGTATCAGTTGATCCCCTGGAAAAGTTGCGAACTTGATGATCATTTGTATACTGGACTTTTGGTTCCTTGGAAAAGCGCCGATCTTTTTCTGATCTCTTGGGTTATTAGATCTGGTTCATTAGATGTATTGTCTTAATGTGAAAATTAGATGAAACGATTTTCAATTAATTAATCATTTATTATAGTTAATTCAGATTTATATAATTTGATATCTCCTGTAACTGAGAATATCCGTACATGACCGCCGTATCTTCTCGGTGGTTTTTTTAAAAGGTTGTAAAAGCTGAATAAATCATGAATTTATATGAATTAAATACAGAGAACTAACCTCATCTCATTGGAGGCAATGTTAAGGGTATATTCTTGTTGACATGTTACAAATATGAATGAGTTAAGGCTAATTTTTCTCTCGTAAAATTGCAGAAGTAAACATAGACTTATTTCGTTAGAACTACCATTGCTTCTGCTGGTGGGAAGATTTATCTGTAAACATAACCCTAAGCACAAATTCCCTCAAAAAATAACCCTAAGCAGAAAGTCATATTATGAAATTTACAGAAGGCAACATGAAATATGTACATTTCTCAAAATAATATGCATACATGTGTAGTCTTTTGATGAGATAAAAAATAAAGAAATTATATATGGCAATCTACAAAGCATCACAAGATTGTCCTTCACATTTTTTGTGATTTTGCTTTTTTACTTCAAGTATCAACTATGTATATATTCTATAAGTTTGCATTAGCTGGTACGAACTCTAGACATTGCAATTTAATCATTATGAACTTTCTTAAGCCTATCCATATGGTTTATATTGCACATTAACTTTTCTTTCATTGCATGCAGATGATAGCATGACCATTTTGATGGCTTTTCAAACACCAGAGATAGAAGTCATAGGTTTGACAACAGTGTTTGGTAATTGCAGTACAAAAGATGCTACTCACAACGCTTTGCTTCTGGTACATACCTGTCTCATGGCATATGTTAAAACTACTTGAATTGTTGGTTTCATTTTCTTTTTCGCAATGTTATTTTGGTGTGTTTGGAACATATTTGTCATCACTTACTATTTATAACGCGCAAAAGGATAGTGTGAGATCGCAGGGTGTCCTGATGTTCCAGTTGCAGAGGGTAATCCGGAGCCACTAAAGGTGCACACTTTATGCTTGCCATTGTGCCACTCTTCTATTGTAGCTGATCTTTGCTTATAAACTGATTTGATCAAGATTGTTTTCACATAAGCACCCCATACGAGTATTCTTCATTTTGCACCCAGTGAAAAAAAAAACAACAAAGATTAATTTTCTGAACAAGTTTCTTCTCTTGTTTTCAACTGCAAATGCTGTTATACATAAAGGAGAATCAGGCTAATGTACTTGGCTTAGATTGAAGTTTTGCTGGGTTAATGGACAATCCTATTGCTATATTGTATTATATTTAAGTTTTACTTCTATACTGTTGATTGACAATGCTATTATTTTGATAGGGAGGAATACCCCGTGTTGCTGACTTTATACATGGATCTGATGGGATGGGAAATTTATTTCTTCCACCACCTTCACAGCAAAAAATTGAAAAAAGTGCATCTGAGTTTTTGGTTGAGAAGGTTTCTCAATATCCGGGTGAGGTCTCTGTACTTGCATTGGGACCTCTAACAAACTTAGCATTGGTAAGTAAACTGTAATGTTTCATCATCTATTCTAATCTTTGACATAATACTGTTATATATGTATCACTTGAGATCACGCCAACTGCATAAGGCTAGGAAACTATATAGGACATAGTATAAGATCCCCTGATATGTGTTCTCTACAAGGACTATTATACTTTACCATATTTGGATCATACCTAAAAACTTTTTTATTACTTTTTTCAGGCCATCAAAAGAGATTCATCATTTGCAAGCAAGGTGAAGAAGGTGGTTATACTTGGTGGAGCTTTCTTTGCGTCTGGCAATGTTAATCCTGCTGCTGAAGCAAATGTAAAGACAAACTAAACCGAGTTCTCTACTTGAACATTCCTTAACTTGTTAATGTCAATTATTTTCATATTTAATATGCTTTCACTTTAGAGCTGAATATGTACCATAAACAAGTGTAGTTGACTTGATATTATGACTATGCATCTTTCAATTATCAGTGGTTCTTTAAATCAAAAAGAAGAGGATTTAGTTATAATCAAGCATATTACTGACCTCTGAAAGAATTCATCCTCCCATAGGGTGGCATTCAGTTAGTTGCAATACCTTGTCCGATTTTGTCATGTAAATGGTCAGGTACTGTTTAAGATGTGCATGATGCATATCACTTTCTTTAAACAGAGCCTTTACTATAATAAGCTCAGTTTGACCTAAGCGATGGGCCACCAAATTGTTTCAGCTTTGTCATCCCATAAGATCATTCTAAGCTGTACTAAAAGTTAAGTTCAACTGAATGGGACCAAGGAAGACTGCGGCTTTGGTCTCATCATATTTTTGTGATTAACATTAACTACAGATTCCTTCTTCCCTTTAATATGTGTCATGTTCTTCTTTTGATACATCTAAGTGGGCTTCCCAGTTACAGATTTGTAACATTGCAATAATATTTTCCCTTGATTCACAATGACCTTTTGTGAGCAGGGGGGATTCCCACCACATTCTCATTGCTGCTATGGTTCTAGCTCTGTAGCTCAGCCAAGTTTACTAAATTGGTTCCATTCTAATTTTAGAACTTACAATTAACATCTTAAGGAATAGCCAAAAGTTCTTTGTCAGATCAACTGGTCTTCCTCACATCTCGTTGTCAACTATGAATTAGCATCTACTAATCTGGCCATTATATTAAGACATATGAGTCTAGTCTAATCACTGAAGTATGCAAGTATAGCTGAAGGAGTGATCATCATTGTAAAAGAAGTGAGGAATATAAACGACGAGAAAATTTGGAGGCAACATCGTGACCTCGCCTCTCTTAAGAAAACCCCTAGCGAATAACGAAGAACCCAATGTTTTAGAAGCTGGAAACAAGGTGCAGAAGCTATTGTACCAGGCCGGTTTAGTGGCCATCTAACAGCCTAGGCAGCCCAAAGACTGTTGCCTAATCAGGCTTCTGATTAACTGCCCGATGGTCCTAGTTTTTGTTTATCATTGAAGAATCATTTAATTTCATTTGTTATCTAATTTCTTGTGTTTCTTTCATTCTCAGGTGATGAGATAAGAAACTTCAAATGTATAAATATCTAAGTAGTGAAAGTTAAAATGCTTCTATATAAAGAGGTTTATTGTGATAACTATTATTTGCAAAGAACACAAAGTAAAATAGAGAGAATCAGCAAAAGCATAGAAAAGAGAAGCAAAACAGAAAACTTGAAAAAGACAGAAAAACTGCAAAAACAATGGAAGACATAAAAAGTAGCAAAAGAAAGAAGGAAAATAAAACCAAAGAACAAAGGGAAAGAGAAGGAAAGAAGAAAGAGAAGAACCCTAGAAAAAAAGAGTAAGAGCATAATCTTACATTGGTTCATTGAAGTCGGAATTGGTTGATGGAAGAAAACATGGAAGATAGTTTGACAGGATTACAAGTTGGAAACGGGTACCAGCTATTATGACTTATTTTCTTTCTTCAGTTTATGATTTGTGAACAGATTGAAGAAGAGAGATGGGTGCCCTAAATTTAGAATTAAAGTTATAAATGTTATTTTTACCCTCATAAGAGTTCAATTTTCCCCTTCACCCTTCATAATTGCAATTATGGTGTACACTTACGAGGTAATAAAAATGAGAATGGACTTTGATAGTATCACCTATACTACACTCTGAATGTACACTATTTGAACCTGGGCAATTCAGGGTGAGATTGGTTGGCTGCTTAGGCAGGCCTAGGCAGAGCTGCCAACATTCTGAAATCTTGATGTGGGTGCACTCTATAGATTTAGAAAACTATGCTAAACTAGTTTTTGGCTGAAGGATTTTATACAATGTAAGCGTCAAAATTGTGTTCTACTTATAATTTGATTCTCTTATTCCTCATTCAAATTTTGATTTCCTACTTACCCTGCAAAGACATCTTATTTAATTATCAAATCTTTCACATTATAGTCACAATGTATTTTGCTGATTAATTTAGCTAAATTCTGGACACAGTGAGATGAGCTATTTAAATTTTAAATGGTTAAATGGAGAATCCAATCAGACCAGCAGCTGCTTTACACCTTTTGGGATACTTTTAGCTGCAAAAGGGTTATCATGTTTAGAACAATGTCATAAACTTGTTAACATATTATCTATCTGACATAATGATGATGAACATGTTGCAAAATTTTCGGGTTCATGATAGTAAAGGATAAAATAATGCAAAATTAAGTTGGTACCTTATTGAAGTAAGAGTGTTATGTGCATAAATAGTTGATGCATGATGGATGTTGGAAGTTGCGGCGATCAGCTGCATTATTCTATTAATAGTTGCTGCTCATACTATTTATTTTATTGAAAAAATATATGAAATAGTCCCTGCATTTTAAGAATATACTGTTGCTTCAGTAATTTAGCATGCTGAATTCATACTATATATATGAACCATTGATTTTGAATGTCAATTCAAAGATGCTTTTTTCTGTTCTCAATGCGCTTTAATAACTGAAAGAGTAGTTTCAATTCTACTCATACAAAGATTATTGGAGATTGACTCAAAATTTCCCCTGGAAAGTAGATTCTCTAGCCTTTGCTCTGCATCAGGGATAAAGAAATGGGTGATCTAGATTCTCAGTTAAGAATAGGCAAAATTAGACCAAGTTCACATACGTTCCTTCCTGTTACTACAGATTTATGGGGATCCAGAAGCAGCTGACATAGTGTTCACATGTGGAGCAGAGATTGTCGTTGTGGGCATTAACATCACAACTCAAGTCTGTCTTACAGGTAGCTTCTTCGTACCTTCATCAATGAATTTCGTTTTTCGGGTTTGTTTGATCGTTGCAAGTAGGCTATAAGCGACTGCAAGTCGCAAGTAGGGGTGAGCAGAGTTCGGTTATAACCGAAATAACCGATCAAAAACCGAAACCCGAACCCGAACCGAACCGAATCACTCTAATTCGGTTGGTTTTCGGTTTTGGGTTACAAAACCCGAACCCGACCGAACCTAACCGAACTTCTCACCCTATGTATTACCCCACCCAAATTCAATTTAGTGAATCATATAGTTCATAAAAAAACAGATGGAACCTTATCTCATTAGTTCTAGCAATATCATATTTTTATATTGAATATGTGAAAGCCATGTTAAGTACACTATCATAATTGAGAATAATATTTATATTAATATAGTTCTTTCTTTTGTAATCTTGTTAGTAAAAGTTAATAATAATTATACGAGCTTTGATATAAGAGCTCAAATACAGTGTAAAAGTTTTAGAATATGAAAATTTCAATTTACATTAAGATTAGGGTCTTTTTCTTGTTTCTAATTTAGGTATTGGATATTGAGATTATGATATTTAAAGGATGATAATATAATGGTGATTAAAAAATGCAAGAATGATGAAAATATATGAACCTAACCGAAAAAACCGAAAAACCGAACCGAACTGAGTCGGTTCGGTTCGGTTCGGTTCGGTTACTAAGTCTAATCGGTTCGATTCGGTTTTGAAAAAATTAGTAAAAACCGAACCGAACCGACCGATGCTCACCCCTAGTCGCAAGTGATAATTGCAAATCTCTTTTGCAGTTACAAGTGAGTTTTGTGGAAATAAGTTTTCAATTGTTGTGAGCTTACAAGTGGGACTTGCCTGGTATAAGGATATATTTTAAACTTTTAATCTAATAATAATAAAAAATTAATCTAATAACTAAAAAATATTAATATAATAATACAAAAATTTAACCTAATAATTAAAAAAACCTTAATCTAAAAATTTAAAAATATTAATCTAATAAAAAGATCTAATATTAAATATATTAATCTAATAGTAAATATTAAAAATATTAAATATGGCAATCTAACATTAAATATTATTAATTTAATAATAAAAAATAATAATATAATAAAAAAATTAATCTAATAATTAAAAAAATTAATCTATTAGTAAAAACAAAAATCTAATAATTAAAAAAATTAATCTACTAATAGAAATAGATTAATCTAATAATAAAAAACTTAATCTAATACTTAAAAATAATTAAACAGTAATAAGAAAACATTAATCTAATAAAAAATTAATCTAATAATAAAAAAATTAATCTAATAATAAAAACTTAATTTAATTTAAATATTTATTTAATAATTAAAAATAATTTATTAATAAAAAAAATATTACAAATGGGTCTGCAAGTGAGTTTGCAAAATTAACTGTTTGGGTCTTGCAAGTTCAAGTGGGCTTGCAAGTGAGCCACAAAATTAACTGTTGGGCTGTAAGTGGGCTTTGCACTTGCAGCATGTAACCAAACACTTGAAAATAATGTTGCTGCAAGTGGGCTTTGCACTTGCATCAACCAAACACCCCCTTAACACATGCGACTTGGTTCCCACTAACCAGTCTATTCTCTCCATGATTTCAGACGCAGACCTATCCGATCTGAGAAATTCCAAAGGAAGGCATTCACAGTTTTTATGTGACATGATCAAGGTTTACAGAGACTGGCATGTGAAATCTGATGGAGTCCATGGTACTTTCCTCCTCTCGTTCTCTATGTAACATAAGGGAATAATGATTTATAACTTATTATTTTCCTGATTCAGGAATTTTTCTCCATGACCCGGTTTCTTTTACGGCACTACTTAGGCCAGATCTCTTTACTTTCAGAAAGGGGGTCGTAAGGGTTGAGACGCAAGGCATCTGTGTTGGGCACACATTGATGGACCAAGGATTAAAGAAGTATCACTATCCACTTGCTTCGTATTCTCTTTTTTCTTGTTTTTCTTTACTCGCCAATTTATTCAGCGAAACTCTTGGTGCAGGTGGAACTCGAGTAATCCTTGGTCAGGCTACTCTCCAGTGTCAGTTGCATGGACTGTTGATGTGCCCAAGGTTCTTGCCTATATTAAAGAGCTGCTTATGAAACCTTGAGAGCTGGAGAGAGTGCTTCAGTTCCGTCTTACTGCTATTTATTCAGACCCTTGTTGGGATCTGCTGTTGGAAAAAGCTGAAAATACTGTATGTGATGCATCAATACTCAAAAGTTTAGTTCTGCTGGTCTGCTGTTATAAAAAGTTCCTTTCAAGCTGTTATGTTTGTAACTGCTGTACTGATTCAGTAGCAAAAGAAAAAGACTCGATACTGATTCAGTACATGATCATAATGCAATTACAAAGTCGAATTCGATTTCACATTAGTTTGCATATTGTGTCTTCTGTGGTCGAGATGATCCATGGGTCCATCAGTAGTCTCCTACAATAGCAACAACTAAGCCATTTGTCTCAAGTATTTGGTGTAGGCTCCATGAACCAAAAGAGAATTACGCTGGATCGGACACATGGATCAGCTTTTTTCACTCATTCTTATCGAGCAATATGCCTTCAATAAGACATTTCGTCTCTATATCTTGTCGTATTACCTCCGTCTATATTTTCTTTAGTCTTCCTTGCGCTCTTTTAATTTGCCCTAAATTGATACGTTCTACTCGCCGGATTGGCGCATCTGTAAATATACGTTGCACATGATCAAATCATCGTAAGCAGTTTTTCTCATCTTCTCTTCTATAGTGCCTACACCTATCTTAGTACAAATGTTTTCATTGCTCATCTTATCTCTCCGCGTGTTACCACACATCCAACGAAGCATGCGTATATCTGCTACACTCATCTTCTGGGCATGATGTCTCTTTATAACTCAACATTCTGTGTCATATAACAAAGCTGGCCTAATAGTAATCCGATAAAACTTTTCCTTCAGTCATAACGGAATGTTATGATCACATAAAACTCCTGTTGCATTCCTCCATTTCAACTAGTCGGCTTGAATCATATGGTTGACATCACTATCGATCTTCTTATCTTTTTGGATAATAGAACCCAAGTACTTAAAATGATTGTTCATCAGTATTTCTTTTCCATCTAATCTCACAATACTAAAATGACTGCTCATCAGTAGTCTCCTAAAAAAACAAAAAATAAAATAAAATAAACTATTATCTGTTATTATACTGAATTCAGCTAAAGAGAAGATACAACAACAGTAAAAAAGCCTTTTGTGCGACCATTTTGGGGCGCTTTTTTCTCCATTCATCTTTCTTTAGAGATAAAAGACGGTATCTAATACCTCTCTGTTCTAGTTCATGTACCACCAAATCTCTTCGAGCTCTGTTGGAAAATTTTCACCAGTAATCCCCACAAGAACATGACCCATCCTTGAAGTGATGGAACCGATTCGAATCCCTCACAACAATCTCCCTCCCTTCAATCTCCGACACCATCTTGATCACATTGTGACAATCCCCGCACACTCTCAAATTCTTCACAATCTGCAGCGGAGTCCCCGGAGCTGTAGCAATCAATCCATACGCAATCGCCAGTCTTTCGCTATGCTGCGCCAGCGTCGCCTCCTTCTGCTCCTCCTCCACGTCGCGAAGCACGAACTCTGTATTCGCCTTGTGTCCTTTTGCCTTGAGTCGAACCATCAACTCTTCAACCTTTGCTTGTATCTTGTCCAACACTGGATGCGATGTATCCGAAGCCAAGAACGAGTGCACCTTGTTCTTGATCTGAATCCAACTGATCCCAGCTTCCTTCTTCACTCCCCTCTCGTCCATCAGCTCCCTGATTGCATCCCTCTCCTTCCATTTCCCGGCAGCAGCATACAAATTGGACAAGAGGACATATGCAGCAGAATCGTTCGGCTCCATCTCTATGAGAGTCTTCGCTGCTAGCTCACCGAGCTCTATGTTCCGGTGCACCCTGCACGCCCCCAAGAGCGTTCGCCACACAGTCGCGCCTGCTTGAAATGGCATCCCCTCAATGAGCTTCAATGCTTCTTTTAGCTGCCCAGCTCGGCTGTAGAGATCGACCATGCAAGCGTAGTGCTCCATCGTGGGACTAATGCCGTGGTCTGTAACCATCGAATTGAAGTACCTTCGCCCGTCTTGTACTAGCCCTGTGTGTGTACAGGCCACAATCACACCAATGAAGGTGATGCCGTCCAGTTCCAGTCCTCGCGCTGCCATTTCTCTGAAAATTTTGATCGCCTTCTTCCCATACCCATGCTGGGCATAGCCGGAGACCATGGAGTTCCAAGAGACGAGGTCCCTCTCCGATTGCCTCTCGAAGACTCTCTGCGCACTCTCTATGCTTCCTTTCTTCGAGTACATTGTGACTAGAGCGCTACTAACACAGAGAGTGTCTTGGTACTGTGACTTGATTGAAATGGCATGGAACTGCTTCCCTTGGTCTGATGCAGCTGATGGGCTAGCACAAACGTTGATGGCACTAGAGAAGGTGAACTCGTTCGGTACAACTCTCTTTCTCGCCATCTCTTTGAACAGCTTGATCGCGCCTTCAGAGTCTCCGGCTTGCGCATAGGTAGCTAACATTGCGGACCAAGTGACGATGTCCTTCTCGTCGATCCTCTCAAAAACCGACATGGCTTCATGTGTGTTTCCGAGCTTAGAGTAGGCAGCGAGAAGCGCAGTTCCTACTGAAGGAGCGCGAAGATAGTCTGTTTTGATTGCTTTACAATGGATTTCAAATGGCGAAATGCAAGTCAGAGGAGCTGTCAGTATGGTTGAATAGGTGAAGTCATTTGGTTCGACTCCATCTCTCAGCATCTCGATGAATAGACTCAGAGCTCGATTAGGTTCGCTGTTCTGTATGAATCCCCAATCATTGCAGTCCAAGAGACCACACTGCGATCCCCAGAAACTATCGAGAACAGCTCAAATGCATCCGACATCTCACTGCATTTGCAGTAGACTACAAGAAGTGCAGTAGAGATATTGCAATCATGACCATAGCCTTCTTTCATTGCACAGCAATGAAGCTGCCGAGCGAAGTTGAGCTCTTTCAGGTTAGCACAAAGCTTGATCGCCGTAACAAAGCTCAGCTGTGTCAGTTTATGGCCCTCGACTCTCATCCAATAGAACAATCTAAGCGCTTCAGGATCGAATCCATTCAGCACGAGGCCAGCAATCATCGAGTTCCAGGAGACAACGTCTCTATAGTTCTCCATCTCCTCAAAGACCAACTTTGCTTCTTCAATCAGTCCGCATTTTGAGTACATATTGATCAAGGAGTTGCAAACAAATGTGGTCGATTCGAACCCAAGTTTGATCAGCAAACTATGAGCTCTCTTACCGATCTCTGCTGCTCTCTGAGCTGCACAAGAGCTTAAGACACTAGATAAAGTAAACGGGTTTGGTTTAATCCCTTCAGATTGCATCTGAGCGAAGAGTTGGAACACAGATTCTGCAAGCCCATTCTGAGTGTACCCAGTGAGCAGTGAGGTCCAAGTGACCACATTTCGCTCCGGCATCAAATCAAACACCCTCCTTCCTTCTTCAAAACTATCACATTTCATGTACATATCGGTCAGCGAAGTGCCCACACTGACTGCATCTTCAAACCCCAACTTGATACTCAGCGAATGTAGTTGCCTACCAAGAATTTGGTCTAGTAATGAGCCAGATACTTTCAAAGTGCACGAAAGGGTAGACTCGTTGATGTGTCTAGCTGACCGATGGGTTTCAATGAATAAATTGATAGCGTCATGGTTGAGATTATTACGAGAGTACTCGAAGAGAAGGCGGTTGCATTCGGGTAGAGTTCGAAGGGGAATTTCGTCGAGCAGGTGGTGGGTCGGATTTTTAGAGCTCTCTTTGAAACGGCCTAGCGCAGCTCTCAGTGTTTGATCTCTGAGCTTTGAAAGAGGCCTTGGGTTCATGACAAGTGCTCAAGGGTTTGAAATTTGAATTGTTGAGTGGAGAGAACGGAAGGGCTTTTGGTTCAAGTCTAAATAAGAGTTTTTGAGGGTCACGACTCAGAATCAAGAAAATTGAAGGGTTTTGTGTGGATAAGATCAAAGAAGTTAAGGTAATCAAGTTTGTTAGATTAAAGAATTTAAAAAGAAAAAAAAGAATATTCTCGAGATGGCAATTTTGTTACACGCATCTTAAACTCTTCACTAATGCCTAAAATGCTGGTGAAAAAAAAAAAGGAAGACACGGAAGGCGCAGTAGGTTCCGTAAAGGTAGCTAGGCTCTCGAAGACTTAGCAGTGGTGCTCCAGCTTCACATAGGGTGTGTCTGTTCTCTTCGCGGTGAAGAGGAGTAATAGGCTGCAATTTGTGCTTCATGTAAGGTGTGTCTGCCCTGCGCGGTGAAGTTTTGTGATCTCAGTGGAGCCTATGGTCTTCTAGGTGTGAAGAAAGACGAGTTTGCAAGGAGAGTCTTTGTTCGAAGGGGATTGTTGAGTTGGTTCGACCAAATAGTCCCACATCGGCTAGACATGGCGATGACCTTGAGTATATAAGAATTTGGGCAACTCCACTTAGAACGCTAGTCTTTTGGGATGGTATCCCAAATCCTTCAATGGATGGAACTCTAAAGTCCTTCAAGTGGAATCAGAATCCAAAATCATAATGGCGGTTGGTAATGATTCTGACTCATTTGATTATTCACTTTCTGTCACCCCTTATTGTTTGCTATCAAGTTGTCTGATGGGATGATAAGAGTGTTGAAGGATGGGAGATATGGTAGATGAGGCTCAGTATCTCAGTTGAAAAAGAATTTGATTTCAGTTGGAGTTTTGGAGGTGCTGCGCTTAAGGAGAGACTCTTGAAGAAGGCGTTCTTAAGATGTCTAGTGTCTCGTTGGTGGTTTTGAAGGACATTCGACGCAACAACTTGTATTATTTGAATGGTAGTGCAGTTACTGAAAATTTGACAGCTTCAGAACATGTGAAAGACGACTCTACCAGTTATGGCAGATGAGACTCGAATAAGTTGGTTTGAATTTCTTGAAAGCATTGGCAAATTAAGGACTATTAGAAGGTGCATTGACCTGCAATTTAAAATTTGGTGAACGTTTTGGGTTTTGGATAAGAAAACGAAGGTGAAATTTGAGATCGCAACTCACCGCTAGGAAGGTCTGTTTGATAGTGTTCACATTGATGTTTGGGGTCCTACCAAGACCACATTGCTTAGAGGTCATCGATACTTTGTCTCTTTTGTTAATTTATCTAGGCTTTGTGGGGTGTATACCATGAGACAAAAATTTGAAGTCCTAAATATATTGGTGAAGTGAAAGAATATGATGAAGAAACAGACTGACAGGAAGATTAAAATGCTCCAAATTAATAATGTTGGGGAGTATAAGGATCAACTCCTACATTTGGCCAGAACACTGGTATTGAAATTCACTTCACAATTGAAAAACATGGGGTGACTAAGGAGATGAACTGTTCCTTACTGGAGAATGTTCGGTGCTTATTGTCTAATGCACAATTAGACAAGTCATTCTGGGCTGAAACTTTGAAATATGCTAGCCATCTCATGAATAGATTGTCGTCGACTGTGATAGGAGGTAAAACTCCAAAGGATATTTGGTCGGGTGGAGCTGCTCAAGAGTATGATTTGCTGCGGGTATTTGAATATCCGACCTATTTTAGTGTCAAAGATAACAAGTTGAATCCGTAAGCGAAGAAGTTTCTATTTTTGGGTGTCAAGAGGAATATGAAATGCTACAAGCTATGAGACCTCGAAATCATTGTGTTGAGCAAGCATGTCACGTTTGATGAGACTTCATTGTTGAAGTCTACCATCTCTCAGTAGATGGAAATGTTGAAGACTAAGGATGTATCGCAACTGTTGGAGGTTGATGTTACTTTATCATTTCCAGTTGGTTTGGTATCAGTTGAAATCTCACCGGATGTGACACCGGGCGGAGATCATGTAGCCGTGATGGATACTGAACATGTTGAATTGTTTGCAGCGAAAGAAACCAAGTTGATTCTATGAAAGTGGGTGAAGACGCGTGAATCTCAAATTGGTGAGCTAGACAAGCTCAAATTAAAGGCCGTTGTTCTCTATGACAGTATTGGTAAGGAGGTTCATATGACTCAGCCAGTTGGATTCGTTGCTGCAAATTTGAAAATAATTGAGTTGGTTGGTTGAGCTCGGTGGAGCTCGTTTGAATGAACTACGTATGGCTTGATCCCGTTGAATATGAGTACGTAGGCAGCCGTAATGGCGCAACTTGTTGGATGAGCTAAAATTGTTTGATTCATTTTGTTCAGCTCAGATTTGAAAAATCTTCACCGAGGTGGAGAATTGTGGGGGAGAAGATAAAAGATAGAGTTTTTTTAACTCATTAAAAAATAACAGATAAAAGAGCAGATGGATGCAGGGCGGTTGACTGGGCGGTCGACCACCGCTTGCAGTGGGACGTGCATAGTCTTGCATAAGGAGGAAACAAGCTTGGCAATCGACTAGGCAGTCGACTGCATGAGGAGAGCGGTCGATCGCATGATTGACCGCATGTGAACTCTGAGATTTAACAGAGACTCAGCTATTTTTTGGAACTGGACTTTTGGCTTAGCGGTCGATCGCATGGTCGACCACACATGAAGCCGGTCGACCGACAGTAGCGTTTCTGGCGATTTTGAGTTGGCTTCGAGTTTCTG
Organism: Agave tequilana; assembly: GCA_038442645.1. Taxonomy (NCBI): domain Eukaryota; kingdom Viridiplantae; phylum Streptophyta; class Magnoliopsida; order Asparagales; family Asparagaceae; genus Agave; species Agave tequilana. The sequence goes on along the minus strand of JAVJIF010003625.1, from coordinate 27,853 downwards.
TTTTGATGCGGATTTCGTATCCGATTTGGTTTCCGTCGATTGGCTCTCTCCTCTGGCTATATAAATAGGGTTTTTGCATTAGTATCGGGTTTTGAATTGATTGGTTTTGAATCGATAGGTTGAATTGTATTGAGACTTCTAGGGTTAGTTTATTTGTGAGAATTTTACGAGTAATTTGCTTAGATTCTTGATTTGGATCTTTGAATCAATTTAACCCTTGTAACTCAGTTGTTCGAATTAGAATCTTCTCCCTTCTGCCCCGAAGACGTGGCACATTGTCGAATCTCGTTAAATCGTTTGCTTCTCGCTTTCTCTCTTTGTATTTGTGTTCATGCATGTTGGTTTGTGATTGACTCAGCGTTAGAGCGCTGATCTTGGGTCTCACTTCACCCTCCAAACTTATTCTCCTCCTATCTCTCATCATAAACAAAGCCAAGCTCTTCTTCGTATACGCCTCCCTCTTGGCTTTCCTCATGATGAATGGACTCTTTTGATTTAAATCTTTGTTTAATTTGTTCCAAAAATGATTTGGGATCTTGCTTGTTAAAAAGTAGCAACTAAGTTGTTGCAATCATAGTAGTCACAGGAAGCATTTGTGTTCGAAGACTCATATCCGGACACTGGCAATCTGGGTAAGATCAAAAACCTCGCGCGTTCTTCGTAAGGGCCATATGGCATGTCGTATCCTCATTGGCCCTCTAACCGATTCTCTGACGGCTGAATCTTCACTGACTGTCTTGGTCAATATTTATTTTGTTGAGTCACATGTGATTTGAATAGTCTCACATTGAATAATTGAGTAAAAATGAAATAACATAAATCGATATGTCCATGTTTCTAGTACAAAGATTCATGGCATATTGCATATCGTTATTATGAATGTTTGATTAAATAATTATCGACTTTTCATGAAGAACTTGACTTATGGTACTTGACATTTACCTAATAATAATACTGTCCATGTCACTAAAAATCGCTGACAACAATATTGTCCCTAAAAATCGCTGGGAAAATATTGTTATACGGTAACAACATCATCCTGTTTATCTTGTTATACTTGTTACACATCCTGTGATACTATATCCTGATTGCACTGTTAATATTGTTACCGTGATTATCATCGAGTTATCCCAATGATCTAGGTAACATGTACATTAGTTAATCTTGATAATCTTAATAACATAATCCTTAAACAACTTACACCAGATCGGGAAAATGGATGGAGGAGACAACATATGTATTTTATGTGGATCTAGGATATAAATTACACAGCTGAAAGAGAGTTCCATTGCAGGGTTCTCGTGGGGTGATTAGCACCCCATCGTGTTCATGTTTATACATGTTATACATGTTAACAGACTTGTTATACATGTTATCTAACTACCTAGCGGTAGGGCCTGATTTAGCGCCAAGAGTCTGAGCCGTGGTTCGGGTATGTACGGGACCCACTTAAAATACAGACAATATCTCCAACCGATTAGTTTCAATAACATGGACCCCGATTGACATGTGTAGTAGGTTAGTTGCGTCTATTACATGTGGCAATTCATGTTCGCTGACATAATTAATAATAGCTGACTGACATAATACACCATGTTTGATGTGTGTTAGCTTATTATATGCCTACCTGTCATGATAGACACCTGGTACAAATATAATATGATAGACACTTGACTTGACACATAATTTTTTATAACAGTTGGATTTTGTTATTCTTTATATTATGCACTGTCTGTTATTATAATATTGATAACATGCTGAATGTTATTTTATCAGACCATACTATCTTTTAATTTCTGTCTTTTTCAGTATATTATATATTGATATTATTGTAGGTTCACACTGGATATGCAAGTGCACCATTCCCTCATTTTACACTCATTGGGAGTTTTCTGACTCCTTAGATTTGCACATCCAGATTTATGGTTGTTACATTTTGTTGACGAGGTATTTGGGGAGAAGCTCACACATCATAAGAAGCTGAAATTCTTTTTACTTGATCATCCAATCTCGGTATCTTATCTTGCATTCTTTCATGCTTATTTATTTTTATGTGATTCTCTATAACTCGGACTCTATATTTATTCAATTGGTTTATTTGTAGAATAATATTATCATGTGTGAAAATTATATGTCATATTGCAGTGATTTTCAATCCATTTATTGTTGATTAGTATAACTTGTTCAGGTCACTTTAGGCTTAGCGTATATACATGTGGTATTTTTCTCGCGTATATACATTGCCGAGTCTCGTCGCATCTCCACTCCAGTGTATTTTGGGAAGCGGGGCGTGACAGACTACACACATTTTGCTGAGAATCACATGACGCGAGAAGCGGGGAAGACGAACGACGCCGGCTAGATCTCGTTCTAGCATCCAGAACCTTGAAGAGTTTCAGGTAGAAGTTGTGCTCGAATCCACGAACACGACACTCGAATCCACGAGTAAGAGATAACAATTCGAATCCACGAGCAATTTGGAGGAAAATTCAAAGTTTATTAATCATAATTCGATGCCAAAAATAAAAAGTACAAGGGCTTATCTATAGGCTTACAAGAAAATACTACTCCTACTTGAAAACTATAACCTATTTCTAAAAGAATTAAAAGATTCTTAATCTACCTAGGAAATCTAAATTTATAATTTAAAATAAGAAAGAGAAATCCAATCAGAATAATTTTTGGACCCAAAAAAGAATCCTAAATAAAATTTGAAATCCTGTCACGCAGCAGGCCTGTCGACAGGTGAATAGGCCTGTTGATAGGACTGGAGTGGCTCCACTCTCGGGAAATCCTTGTCGAAGGCTGTCTGCTGACAGTAAAATTAGGCTGTCGATAGCTGTTGTTGGTTGTCGACAGCTGAGGCTCAAAATTGACATGCTACCTTGATTCTCTTCCTACATCAATCCCTTCTCTTTAAAAGAACTCGTCCTCGAGTTCCAATCTGGGTCTAGTCGCTCTATAGGGACTTTTTTAGTTGGGATTCTTTCTATCCTTAAATACACTATCATCATATCTTCTTTTTCGAAGAGTTTCTCTTGCCTCTTCTTGTCAGCTGTTACCTTATACTTCTTATTGGTCTTCTCAATCTTCAGTTGAACCTTTTCTTATACATCTTTTGAACCGCGACACATGTTGTACGTAAGCTCTGCTTGAGGCAAAGTTTGATCCCAAAATTTTGATTCGCCATGATGATCTTTATTAAACTTCATGTATTGTGCATCATCGAATCTTCAATGTAATCATCTTGGATCGTTTGATAATTAAAGCCAATTGGTTGGTGCTCCTCCACCATCCAATCATACACATATACCATGCTCCCATAATTCATTGGCTTTCTTTCATGAAATCTTCCAAAGTACGAGTGAGGATGAGATTTGGCATACTGGCAAAACATGTTGTATCCACGTGCTGTAGGTGATGTGAACTCGAAAAATTTAAAACTATCATCCTTGGCACTCTTCTTTTGCAAGAAAGGATCTTCGAAACCATGAAGAAGAAACATATCATGATACTGATTATCTTTCGTGAGTGGTAACATTTTTAGAAGCTTGTCATGCATAACTCTGTTGTACTCTTTCAATGATTGGTCTTTCTCAAAAATTTCGGTGGATGGAGAAACTTCTTCTAGAGCAATACCTTGCTTTATATCCTTTGGCTCCATGAAGAACTCACCATGATTGCATATGGGCATGAAATTTGGCTTCTCTTCTTTCAAACTAGAAATAGGTGGCATAGGCTTCTTGACTTCATCGATAGATTACGCTTGGCTGATAGTCGCTTGAAGATTTGATGAATCTCTCTTGGTTGACTGCTCTTCAACTGGTGGTTGCTGATGTTACTCCGCTATCTTGTTTGACTGATGAGACCTTATGAAAGGTTGGGGTCCTCCATCTCTTCTTCTTTCAAAGTAAGACTACGGGCATGTAAAAGTCTTCTCATCTGACTCCAAGTTCTTAAAGGTGGTTTGTCTTGGTACATACAGATGTTTTGAAATTGATTCCACCATGTCACTGCCTGTCCATCAAACATCCTCATATGAATATTGCAGATGCCAACAGTCTTGCACATAGTGTCGTTACCAATCAGGACAGAGCCTCATCATAAGACTTGTAAGTACTGAATCACTCCCTTTTGGGGCACATGTGGTATGTGCACTCTGAGTCAAGTCACCAAGCATCTGTGTATTTATCTTTTTCTGACTCAGCCGTCAAGACATCCCATAGATCCTCATCTGCTTTTTCGACAACCCCAACTTGATCTGATTTTTCACTGGTACTAACCCCACCAGAATCCTTACTGTCTTTCTTCTTCAGCATCTCCTTGTATTTCATACAATTCTTTTTGATGTGCCCTGATTTCTTACAAAAGTAGTAAGAAAAAAACGTTAGAACCCTCTGGATCCCTTTTGGGTTTCTTACTCTTTGATCTTTCCCCTGGCCCTTGAAAATCAACGCTGAGGACTCCTCTGTAGAATCTGTCTTCTTCATCTTCCTGGCCCTTGAAAATCAACATTGAGGACTTCCCTGGCCCTTGAAAATCATTGTTATGGAGCATCTGCCTGACATCTTCTAACTCTAAGATCTCCTTACCATACATGATGGTTGTCGCCAAGTGGTCATAACTTGATGGAAGAGAAGAGAGTAATAGAAGAGTTTTGTCTTCTTCTTCTAACATAACCTCTAGAGCCAACAAATCACTTAAAATCCTATTAAAAGCATTTAGATACTGTGGCGTACCTTTCTTCATCCAAAAGTTGTATAACTGCTTCTTCATGAAGAGCTTGTTCGACAAACTCTTCGTCATGTAAAGGCTCTTTAGCCTATACCAAAGACCAGCAGCTGTCTCCTCGTTCATCACGTTGTAGAAGACTTCGTCTGATAGGCAAATTATGGTCATCGCCTTTGCACGAAAGTCGATGTCATTCCACTTATCATTCTCCATCTTCGATGACTTCTTCTCAATACCAAGCAGGGCTTTGTGTGTGCCCTCCTTCACGATCAATGATATTACTCGCAACTTTCACAACAGAAAGTTGGACTTCCTGTCAAATTTCTCCACATCGAACTTGGTTGTCGTGATCGTCTTGCTAGCCATCGCTCTGATACCAATTATTGTGATCGATACCAATCAAATAACAGAGAAATACCGAAGTGACGGCTCGACAACAAAAATTTTGGAGCGGATCTACCGCTAGCAAGCAAAAGAAACTAATCACTACAAGAAAATACTAGATTTAGCATGGTTCGGTAGTATGCTTACGTCCACGGGAGGAGAGGAGAAATATTTATTGAAAACAGAGAAGAAAATATAAGAGTTACAAGAATATCTCTCTCACACAACTCTCAATGGTGAAAATCTCTTTTCGCCTTGACACACTTGTAAAAGGCCAATCCCATCGGTTTATATAGGCCCTAGGATGATCCTAATCTAACCCAAATTTTAACAATCCAATCAGCATCGTCTCAAGAAAGAAGGAAACCTGAGTCCAATTCAAACTGGAAACAGAACCGTATAAGGACACTGCCAGAACCCAACATTAGTCAACTAGGGCCAAGTATTAGTCGACTATACCTAATAATTAGTCGACTACTCTGACAAAATCCGAAACCCCAACTCTCTGTTGTGAGGCCTAGTCGACTACACTCAAGTATTAATCGACTAGCCTAGAACCTAGTCAACTAATAAATCTACTAGTCGACTAATAACATGCACAAAGCTCGTACATGTCCGTGCATGATCTCTGAAGCTTGTAACACCTCCACCTGATCCTTGATTCTTCTCTAATGAATATGAAGCACTCAAAATACTAACAGAGGGTGAGAAGGAGAGGGAAATGAGAGGGGGAGAGTGTGAGAGAGGCCGGGAGAATGTATGAGGGGGAAGTGAAAGAGATTAACGAGAGGGGGAGAGTGAGGAATAGAGAGATGGGGGAGAGAGAGTACAAAAGAGGGAAAGGGAGTAGGTGGAGATTGTAACACCTCGATCCCACGGGTACGGGGACGCTATGGAGATGTACATACGCAGGGCGAAAATACCCTCACGTACGTACGCTAAGTCTTAGTACAGGAAATAGACTTTATATGTACAAGAGTTCCAGCATTAAATAAGTACAAGAATACCTACAGAAAGGGGTTAGTGATCATCATGATAGATATGAAAACTAGGATAAATAAGAAAATAGAAATAAATAATGAAAATACCTATAAATCGGGAAAAGGCGGTGGTGTCTAACATAATGTCTTGAAAAATTATCTTGTGCTACGCAATCTCTGAGCTCTAACCTGATTACGCAAACCCAGGGTCGTCAGAAAGAGACTTAGTAAGTGATAAAATGAAGAAGACAGTAATATGTACTATAGTAATACATGTTTATGTATCAGTGATACCATATAATAGGAATTTAATAATCAGTGACATATAAAAATGTCTTATTTTAATACCATCACTACCTAGCATGTTATCATCGGGTCATGTCTACAGTAGTATCCAGTTTTATATAATAAATATTGTTGTATAGTGGTGACCTGATGGAAATGAACATGCAGATGTGCAGTATGCAACATAACCATACTACTGTGTTGTGTATTTACAGTAATGATGTCTGCAAGGTATACATAAAGCAGAATATATACAATGCAGAGTATACGTGTACATGAATAGTGTGTTACTACATCAATTGTAACAAGTATCAAGAAGTGTTGCAAAATATGATAATGAACAAAATATCAGAAATGATAACAAGGATAATAGAACGGTATCATACATGTATCAGGCAAGTCATATTATTACTATTTTATTATATTAATTGGAAACCCAATGGTCAAGGATCTCTAGTCAGGTGGGTGTACCCCGTGCATACCCGAAATCACGGCTTTAAACAGACCCCTGGCTGCTGAGATCAGGGCCAGCTCGTTAAGGCTGTAACAAGTAACGAAAAATGGGAGCTCAATGAGTTAATATAATAACGAGAAACAGGAGCTCATGAGCTAAAACAGACGATAGCCAACACTACCCCGTCCCCTGCAGTGGAACATGGATCCGAATATCCACCCGACAAGATCTAGTCAATCGTCAAGTCTCCCCCGTTCCCAAGTTACATTTATTGTATTTAAACTACACAGTTCAAGAACAAGTATAACACATGATACATGTAATACGATAATAAGACATGAGCTCTGTTGATAGCATGAATTAAGATAAAGGGAAACGGGAAATAGGAGACGTGGGATTCTAGAGGTGACCCCCGTGACTTGGATCCACGTGGCACTTAGTTTCACACATCGCATATCAGCAGCTCACATGTCCAGTAACGGGAATATCAATATCAGTAACGAAAAATAATCATGTAACGGGAATACATGACTACTCACGTAACAATAATCCATGTGACATACGGTGTTCAATGTAACAGGAATATAAAGACAATCAACACATACACACAGGTGATTCTATGCAACAGTGAGATATGATTATAATAACAATATCGGTATCATACAGGATCTGTGTCATATGTCCGCAAGTACATGCAATAACAATGTTCAGTAAAACATGTATCCACGTGCGATAACTGTGTCCGGTATCCTGAAGTATCCATGTATGTTGGTACTAAAACGTGTTAGAACAGTAATAGCGCAACAGTGTTACAGTATATGAAATAATAATAGTGTCCAGAGTAGAAGAGTATTCATGGAACGATGATACTGACACGTGAAATGACGGTATCGAGTATCCATGTTTCAGTAGTAATGAACATGAAATAATCGTGTCATGTGCATCAGTATCTGTGTAATGACGATACATGTACATGACACAATAGTATCTAGCGTAATAGATATTTACATGTAATATAGTGTCTAGTGTATCTGTGGGTCGGTAATGGTGACAGTGTAATAGTGACAAGTATAATGTGTTGGCCCAAAGGCCCATCACTCTAGTTTTGATGATGATCAACTCATGTAGTTATACTACTAATGATCTTGTGTTTAATTAGTGACAAATTTATGATCAAGATCTTAGTAGGTGTGAAGCTTCAACAAAGGATTTAAAGTCAAGTTTTGGAGCTTGCACCGGTTGATTCACGAGCCTATGCATCAAGACCACATCAAGAGTCGAGCTCGTTGGATTGCATTTGGACCAAGTCAAGATGATGAGAAGACTTCAAGGGAAGACTTCTAGATCAAGACTTGTGTCTAGGTATAAGATTTTGTTTTTTAGACAAAATGTAAAAGATAGAATAGTTGGTGGATTGCTCAAGTATATATCACACACACACACACTCTTGATTTAGTTGTCTTTTCATAAAAGAATTTTCAGATTTAGAAAGGACTTTCATTTTGGAAAAATACTATTTTGATTTTTGGTATTCCTTATGAAGATGTTTTAAACCAAAACCATATTTAGAGCTTAATGCCAAAATATAGATATTTCATCTTAATTGTGTAGTGGATCATATCCATACACACTATGCTTTAATGAATTCAAAATATCTTATTTTTGTATCATGAAGAAGTTTGGAAAACAAAGTTTTAGAAAAATACAAGTTTTCAATTGTGCCAATATTTTCATATTACAAAAATAGTCCAAATCTTTTATAACATGCCTTGATTTTGTGCAAGCATGTTTGTTTATCAAAGTATAATGGTAAAACTATTTTTGTAGATTTTCTAAGTATTTATGGGATTTTATTTCAATCAAAAAGACCAAGTTTTAATCCCAGATTTTTGTTCCAGGCTTCAGCCAAGTCGACTAGTCGACCCACCAAGTCGACTAAGGCTGAAGTCGGTCGACCGGCTCGGTCGACCGACGTGCACGGACGTGCACGCCTTGTCCTGGCAGTTGGTCGGACGACCGACCGGGTCGACCAGAACTGAGAGCAGTGCTCTCTGTTTATTTCGGTCGGCCGGGCGGTCGACCGGAGGCTCCAACGGTCGGATTTTTGACCGTTGCCGGTCGGCCGGACGGTTGACCGACAGGCCTGTCAGAACCCCAACGGCTAGTTTTTCTGAGTCTATAAATTTGGGGGTTTGGGCATTATTTTTCTCCAAGATTTTCAAGTGGGTTTTCACCAGTTTTTCCTGAACTATTTAGAGATTTTCCTCCACTTGATTTAGAGCAAATATTTCCAATCAAAAGGAGAGTTTTATCAAGAGTGTTAAAAAGAGATTTCTTGAGTTTTCCTCCACCATTCTCTTCCTTATTTTTCTCACACAAACACTTGAGCTATCCATTGCTATTCATCTTATAGGAGTGTTGTAGTGAGAGCTTTTATTGGTGATCAAAGTGTTTAGATCACCAAGAGATCTTTCCTTGTTTCTTGAGGAGGCGGACGAGTGCGTTCGCGGTTGTTTCGAGTTCGTATGTGAACTCCGTGTTTGAGGTGCGGCCTCGGCGAGCCGGTGGGCTTGCGGTGTGTACGGACTAGGGAGTCCGAGAGTTGTAGGTGTTGCGGCACCGGGTGATCCAGTGGGATCGATTATAGTGAAAATCCTTCGTGTGTCGAAGGCGGGGATGTAGAGCAAGGGTGCTCGAACCTCGAAACAAATCCCTTGTGTTTGCGATTGCTCACTCTCTCTCTTTGTCTCTTGTTATATCTTGCATGCTTTATTGTCTATCTTTATATGCTTGATATATTCATTGTGCTCATATTGATATGCTTGCTTGGGTTTGTTTGCTAAAACTTGTATTCAATCAAGAGAGCCAACGCGGCACCTCAACCCATTCAAGGGGAATCTAGAGGAGTTTGTCCAGAGCCCTTCACGGGGAATTCGGCAACACTCTTGTGTTATACGTGGTGTTTAGTGTAAAAGTTTTATTTGGTCATAATTGTTTTTAGCTTCCGCATTTTTTGGCATTAAGTGACCATTAGATTAGCCATCACCTATTCACCCCCCCTCTAGGTGAACTTGCAATTGGTATCAGAGCTTGGTACTCTGATTTGGGTCTAACAACCTAGAGTTAAAGATCCTCATTTTAGGCTAATCACATTATTTGTACACACACCATGGATTTCATGTCACCACCCACTTTTGACATTCTTAACATCCACATTTGGAAGGTTAAGATGTCCATGTACCTCAAGGCCCTAGGCATTCATGTTTATCTTGCTAAAATTAAAGATTCATATGTAAATGATAGCAAGTACATTGAGGCTAATGCAAAGGCCATTCATGCTTTAAAATCAACCCTAAATGATGAATATTTATCTAGGGTTTCTAACATTGAATCGGCTTTTGTAGTTTGGAACATCATCACCTTCCTTGGCGAAAAGGATCTATACTATGCTGGGAGCGATTCGGGTGTTGGAAGCGACACCTCTACCAAGTGCTATATGGTCCAAGGGGATAACCCCCTTGAGGTAACTACCGAATCCGAGGATGAAAATGATAACATGTCATATGATAAGCTCACTTCATTTTGTCAATTATTGCATGAAAAATATGACATGATTAAGAAAGAAAATAAAAATTTGAAAAAGAATATTGCTTGCATGCATAAAGAACATGATTCATTTAGGAATAATATTGCATGTTTAGAAAAAGAAATAAAGATTTGAAAAATGAGAATGTTTCCCTCATGTCTAAATTGAATGATCTTTGTGAAGGAAACACAAGTTTGAAAAATAAAATTGATTTGGTGGAAAAATAAAGAGAAGTTATTTTTCAAGAAAATAAATCTTTGAAAAGAAAAGTTTTTGAAAAGGAAAAAGATTTTGTTTCTAAAAAGAAAAAGAAAAATGATTTTATATCTCATCATGCTTTACATGCCACCACTAATGAGATTAAAAATTTGAAAAATAAAATGGATTGTATGAGTTCAACTTTGAACTCTTGTGCATTTAACCATACTAGGTTGGAATCTTTGTTTCAAAAGAAACAAGTTCCCCACATTCATTCACAACATCATCATGCATATGCTTATGTTGCACGTCATGATCACACTCCTACACATAAGCATCCTAAGGTGTATACATGTACACATTGTGGCCGCAAAGGCCATTTAGCAAAATTTTGTTATGATAGGTTAAATCATTTTAATTTTGCTAATAAAAATTTTTGGGTTCCTTACAAGACTAACCCTAAAGGACCCAAGAAAATATGGGTACCAAAATTCCCACCTTGTGTATTTGATGTAGGTGAGGGCTCTCACAAAACGTGAGAGATTTGGTGCCGTGGTAGTGGATGCATATGGACTTGATGGACACACTTTGAATGCATCGCTATCAAGGAAGATTGGTGGGACAACCACCATAGTTGGAGCTTTAGATTTGGTAACAATCTCTAAACTCCTATTTTATTTATGTTCATGCTTGTTCATTCATAATATTCATAGCATGTTCATGTTTTGTGTTGTATGTGCGTCATGTGGTAATACCATGCTTAGATGTAGTTTTTATCAAAACCTGTATTATACATGTACAAATAGTGAGCTACATTTATTTTATATATGATTGCACTTTATGCTCATTTGTACCCACTATATGCATATGTATAGACTAGTTTTGATGATTCTCATTTATACATGCTTTGCCAATTTTTATGTTTTACTTCATGTATATGTATTTTTAATTCAAATCTAATAAATATACATGTATACCCGTGAGTCTCTTGCCTTCATGCAAATACATTTGATAGACTCTTTTATGTTTGGGATATGTATGTGTATTGTTAGTTTTGAATAAATCATACATATACCATGAAGATTAGTGTTTTTATGAAAAATGATTTTGTTTTGTTAAAATGTGACTTATGATCTTTTTGTGCCTAAATGACTAATTTCATAAAATTGCTATTTACATGATCTTTTAACACTCACATTTTCATTTATCTATTCATGACTTAGTTTCATGATCATTTGAGCTTTATAGACCATGAGTGATTAAATCTTTATGTATTTAGTTATGCTTTAAAAAAACATATGTTCTTGATTTCATATATTTGAAGGATCTTTAACTATTTTTTCAAAAACAATTTATACTAGTTATTTATTCTTCAAATAGTTTTGAGATACCCACATGATCCTACTTTACATAAATATGGATAAATTCTTTTGAGTTCTCAAGATTTGAAGCTTCATGATTTGAATATTAGTTTAAATGTTAATTTTTGTCAACACTAGAATTTATACTTATACATATACTTATACATATTGTGGGTCACAAATAAATCTATATATGGTTGGATTTGATTGCTTATTTGTGCCCATTAGGTGTGCTAGTATAACCTAGTTTTAATGATCCTTACATTTTTAAACTTGTATTCCCATTTTGAATTTGTGTTATGATTATGTGATTTCATTTCATGTATATGTTTATTTTGCCAACTTTAAGATATACATGTATACCTCTTGAGTCATTTGCCTTTCATGCAAATCTATATATGGACTCAATTGTGTTTAGGGATATGTATGTATACTTCTTGTGTTGTCAAAACACATATACCTTGAAATATATTTTTTTTAATAAAAATTTTGTGGTAGATTATATGATGTATACACTTAAGCTTATTTTTCAATTGGTATCAATATGAACTTCTTTTGTATATACTCATATTTTGTTTTCCCATATATGTATGAATCAATTTCATTTGGTATACTCATTTTTCATACATATATATGAGCTATTTGTGCTTGAGTTAAAATTGTTTTACATGTTTAAAGTACAAAGTTGTTTATGATAAGAAAATAAAAATTTTAAGAAAAATTCTCAAGATTTGTTTTTTGAGAGAATTCAAAATTTTGTTTGATAAGAAAAAATTCAAAATTTTTGATTTGTATTTCCTATATGCAAGGAGAGTTTAACATCTCTCTTACATATAGATTCATGTTGAGTATATTATAAATTGAGGAGCTTGACAACTCTTCTTTATATGATATACGTGTGTAGGGGAGCTTCACATCTCCTCTTATGCATTACATAATATGTGTTATGTGAGTTAGGGCTTGTCATCCCTTCTTCATGTAATGCATATGTGTAGGGGTTTAACTTAGCGTCTTCTTCTTCATGAATGTATATCGCATATAACTCTTATTGATCATTTGTTTTACCCCTTTATTGGTTCTTTGTTTCGGACAAAAGGGGGAGAAAATTTGTTTTGTTTTACTTTAACCCCTTTGTTGATGAGTGACAAAAAGGGGGAGAAGTATTTGAGTTTATATGCATGTTTAAGAAAGATTTATGTTTATGCATATATTTTTTGTATTGCAAATAGGAGAAAAAGATTTTGATTTATGCTTGTTGCATGTTTTATCTCCATACTTGCATACATATTCATGTGCCTCATTGCCATATCTATTATTTATTTGTTATGCATGAGATAGGGGGGAGCTTCTTTGAAGCTTTACTTTAATCCATGTATATATAACTTCATGAGTTTTGTCATCATCAAAAGGGGGAGATTGTTGGCCCAAGGCCCATCACTCTAGTTTTGATGATGATCAACTCATGTAGTTATACTACTAATGATCTTGTGTTTAATTAGTGACAGATTTATGATCAAGATCTTAGTAGGTGTGAAGCTTCAACAAAGGATTTAAAGTCAAGTTTGGAGCTTACACCGATTGATTCACGAGCCTATGCATCAAGACCACATCAAGAGTCGAGCTCGTTGGATTGCATTTGGACCAAGTCAAGATGATGAGAAGACTTCAAGGAAGGCTTCAAGATCAAGACTTGTGTCTAGGTATATGATTTTGTTTTTTAGATAAAATGTAAAGGATAGAATAGTTGGTGGATTGCTCAAGTATATATCACACACACACACTCTTGATTTAGTTGTCTTTTCATAAAAGAATTTTTAGATTTAGAAAAGACTTTCATTTTGGAAAAATACTATTTTGGTTTTTGGTATTCCTTATGAAGATGTTTTAAACCAAAACCATATTTAGATCTTAATGCCAAAAACATAGATATTTCATCTTAATTGTGTAGTGGATCATATCCATACACACTATGCTTTAATGAATTCAAAATATCTTGTTTTTGTATCATGAAGAAGTTTGGAAAACAAAGTTTTAGAAAAATACAAGTTTTCAATTGTGCCAATATTTCCATATTACAAAAATAGTCCAAATCTTTTATAACATGCCTTGATTTTGTGCAAGCATGTTTGTTTATCAAAGTATAATGGTAAAATTATTTTTGTAGATTTTCTAAGTATTTATGGGATTTTATTTCAATCAAAAAGACCAAGTTTTAATCCCAGATTTTTGTTCCAGGCTTCAGCCAAGTCGACTAGTCGACCCACCAAGTCGACTAGGGCTGAAGTCGGTCGACCGGCTCGGTCGACCGACGTGCACGGACGTGCACGCCTTGTCCTGGCAGTTGGTCGGATGACTGACCGGGTCGACCGGAACTGAGAGCAGTGCTCTCTGTTTATTTCGGTCGGCCGGGCGGTCGACCGGAGGCTCCAACGGTCGGATTTTTGACCGTTGCCGGTCGGCCGGACGGTCGACCGACAGGCCTGTCAGAACCCCAACGGCTAGTTTTTCTGAGCCTATAAATTTGGGGGTTGGGCATTGTTTTTCTCCAAGATTTTCAAGTGGGTTTTCACCAGTTTTTCCTGAACTATTTAGAGGTTTTCCTCCACTTGATTTAGAGCAAATATTTCCAATCAAAAAGGAGAGTTTTATCAAGAGTGTTAAAAAGAGATTTCTTGAGTTTTCCTCCACCATTCTCTTCCTTGTTTTTCTCACACAAACACTTGAGCTATCCATTGCTATTCATCTTATAGGAGTGTTGTAGTGAGAGCTTTTATTGGTGATCAAAGTGTTTAGATCACCAAGAGATCTTTCCTTATTTCTTGAGGAGGCGGACGAGTGCGTTCGCGGTTGTTTTGAGTTCGTGTGTGAACTCCGTGTTTGAGGTGCGGCCTCGGCGAGCCGGTGGGCTTGCGGTGTGTACGGACTAGGGAGTCCGAGAGTTGTAGGTGTTGCGGCACCGGGTGATCCAGTGGGATCGATTATAGTGGAAATCCTTCGTGTGTCGAAGGCGGGGATGTAGAGCAAGGGTGCTCGAACCTCGAAACAAATCCCTTGTGTTTGCGATTGATCACTCTCTCTCTCTTTGTCTCTTGTTATATCTTGCATGCTTTATTGTCTATCTTTATATGCTTGATATATTCATTGTGCTCATATTGATATACTTGCTTGGGTTTGTTTGCTAACACTTGTATTCAACCAAGAGAGCCAACGCGGCACCTCAACCCATTCAAGGGGAATCTAGAGGAGTTTGTCCAGAGCCCTTCACGGGAAAATTCGGCAACACTCTTGTGTTATACGTGGTGTTTAGTGTAAAAGTTTTATTTGGTCATAATTGTTTTTAGCTTCCGCATTTTTTGGCATTAAGTGACCATTAGATTAGCCATCACCTATTCACCCCCCCTCTAGGTGAACTTGCATAATGGAGTACGCGTGTATCGGTGTACATGTAGCAGTATTGCATCACTATAATAGATATCCATGAAGTGATAGTGTCTGGTGATGTGATAGATGTAACTAAAACATGTGGAATAGATTTCTAATCATTTAAATAATTCTTACAGTATTTATTAAAATTAAATTCCTTTAATGATCATCTATCACTTATATTTTATAGCAGATTAAAGTATTATTTTATTGTTTATGTATACTAAAATATCATGCATATTCTTATTACAAAACATGACTTCTCTATAATTAAGTTATTAATTAATATTTCTAGTGATTTACCTATAATCACGATTTATTAACTAAAGCAATCACTCAATTTATTAAACATGAATAATATAATGTATAAAAGAAAAAACTCACAAAGTGGCCGTGGGAAGGTAGCTCTATTTCCCACAATCGCAACGGTTCCAGAATTAGCCAGATCGGACACCGGATGCTCCGGATATCATCCGAACGCTAGAAACCACATAAACAGGTTAAATATGTAATTTAAATATAATGAAATAAATTTATTTAACAGGGATTTTTATAGGAAAATTACCTTTATTGGGTTTAGATGTGGGTTTGGGCTCCTAATGGTATGGTTTACATCTAATAACCCAGACCCATTATCTAAATGGTTGGGTTTGGGCTCATGAAGTATGGGTTGTGAATCCATCCAGGTACATAGCAGCAGCAGCATCTGCTGTTGCTGCGCGTGCGCAGGCCAGGGAGGGAGGCCCACCGGCGGCGAGGGAGGCCCACCGGCGGCGGCCCAAGGAAGAGAGATGAAGCGGGATAAAGAGGGATGAATAGAGAAAGGAAAGAAGTGGAGGGAAAAGAGAGAGGAGAAAATATTCGGAAGAAGAAAAAGAACGAGGAGATAAGGAAAAGGAGAAGAGAAGGAGAGAAGAGAAGGAGGGAAGGGGTGGCTCCCTGTTGGGGGCATGGTGGCCGCCATCCTGTCGGCGACAGCAGAGCCGCCGCCGACGATCTGCACCCCGTAGGACAAAGAGAGTGAGTGAGGGAGAGATGTGAGAGAGAGAGAGAGAGAGAGAGAGAGAGAGAGTAGAGAGAGATGGAGAATTGAAAACAGAGAGAGTTAATTAGAAAGGGGGAGTTGGGATTAGAGAGATAGAGATAGAGAAATCCAGAGGGGGAAGTCGGTGGAAGAAAGGCGTTGGGAAAACTTGGAAGAGAAGAAAGAAAAGAAAATAGAAAAAGGGATTTAATAGTATTTACTTAATATTATTTTATTGGATGAAATTGTGACTAGTTCCGAATGATTCTCAAAAATTCTGTAAAATAGAAAATATTATCATGAGGAACAAGATGAAATCGGATTCATGAAATAAAGTCCAGTTTGTAGGATAAAAATCCTGAAACATATCATCGATACTATGTGACACCAGTTTGGTTGAATTTTGATAAATTCAGGAAAATCTCCAAAATTACCCTTACATAGAAAATACGATTCTATGACACAAAGTGAAAGCATATTCCCAAAATTCAATCCCGTTTGCGAATTAAAAATCGTAGAGTCGATTATCAGTATTGGTCTACACACGACTACGGAGATTGTCTAAAATAATCCAGAAAAATTTTCAGAAATTCTAAAAACTCTAAAATAGTGGAATATAATATTTGACACTGACATCTGTTCAATCTGACTACCAAAAGGGTCAAATCAATTTTGTACGTCATATCGAGTACTGACACTGTGATACGTATATCAATGATCAGGGGGTTACAGAGATGATAATGATTGGTGGAGAGGTCGTTGGCAGGTGACGGGATGGTGATAGGGGGTGTGGTTGGCAGCATTGGGAAGGGAGGGAAGAGAGAAGAAAGAAAGAAAGAAAAGAAAGAAAAGAAAGGAAAAGGAAAAAAGAAAAGAAAAAAGAAAAAAAAGAGAAAAGGAAAAATAAAAATAATAAAAAAGGTCAGGCTTTGGGCTAGGGCTCGAGCTCAGGTTGGGCTCTAGGTCTAGGGTCTCGGGCTATGTAACGCCCCGATCCCAAGGATACGGAGACGTTATGGCGACGTACATACGCGAGGTGAAAACACCCTCACGCGTACGTTAAGCCTCAGTACAGGACATAATCTCCATATACACAAGGGTTCCAGCAGGTAATAAGTACAAGAATACCTGTAGAAAGAGGTTAGTGATCATAACAGATAGAACAACAGGGATAAATAAGATAACAACAATAAACCATAAAGATACCTATGAATAGTCTCGATGAGGAATCTCCTATGTAACTCCAAGGCACTATCTGATAATATGGTGACTCGGATCTCCAACCTGGGCACGCAAACCCAGGATCGTCAGAAAGCGACCTAGTGAGTGGTAAAATGAAGGGGCAGTAATATATACTATAGTAATACAAGCACGATACTAATATATAATACATGATGTTGTATTAGTGATACCATATAATAAGCATATAATAAGCAGTAAAAATATATAAACATGTCATCTTTTCATACCTTCACTACCTAGCATGTTCTTATCGGGTCATGTCTATAGTCATATCCAGTTTATATAACTATTGTCTAATGATGACGCGATAGAAATGAACATGCTAGTGGTGATGTGATGGAAGTGAACCAGCAGATGAGCATATGCAATATAACCATAATACAGAGTTGTGCATAG
Source organism: Agave tequilana (assembly GCA_038442645.1). NCBI lineage: Eukaryota > Viridiplantae > Streptophyta > Magnoliopsida > Asparagales > Asparagaceae > Agave > Agave tequilana. Next base: position 9,789 of record JAVJIF010003625.1, on the reverse strand, counting down.
ACAGTAATGATGTCTGCAAGGTATACAGAAAACAAATATATATAATGCAGTGTATACTTGTACATGAGTAGTATATGCAAACACAGAAACAGAAGATATGCAATGCAGTGTATACACAGTATACATGTAACATGATAGCGGATAAATGATCAGGAACAGTAACAAGTACAACTAAACAATAGTATGCATGTATCAGGCACGTCATGATATTTATACAATAGTAGCAATCAGTACCACCTGGTATTTTAATCAATCTTTTTCAGTGTCCCATACCACTGGCAGTTCATACTGAAGCCCGCACTCCAGTCGAACCCATCCGGACATGGCCTACGGGTACCATTATCCAAACGAGAGAGTGACCAAATAACAAGTGTTCCCGATGTCACTATTGTGTATACTGTTATCTTATGTTACTTGGAAACCCATGGTCGAGGAGCTCTAGTCAGGTGGGTGTATCCCGTGCATACCCGGAACAACAGCCTTATCAGACCCCTGGCTGCTGAGACCAGGACCAGCCCGCTAGGGCTGTAACATGTAACGGGATCTCAATGAGCTAAAACAATAACGGAAAACGGGAGCTCATGAGTAACAGACGGTAGCCAGCACTACCCCGTCCCCTGCAGTGGGACAAACAATGGATCCAGACATCCACCCGACAAGATCCAGTCAACCGTCAAGTCTCCTCCATACCCAAGTTATCTTTATTATCTTTCACTATACAGTATAACAGGAACAAGTACGGGACATGGTACATGTAATACGATAATATGACATGAGCTCTGTTGATAGCACGAAACATGATAACGAGAAACGGGAAACAATAGCTGTGGGGGTCCACACATTGCATATCAACAGCTCATGTATCCAGTAACAGGAATATCAATATCAGTAACGGGAAACAAGTATATTACAGGAATAAGGGAATATCATGGCACAATAATACATGTAATATGCACGGGGATCCATATGACAAGAATAGAGAAACCATATATGCATGTGTAACAGTGATATGCCGAGAATCCATGTAACGATGATAACAATATATTTTATTACGGTATCCGTGTAGTGGTGCATTTATATATCGGTGGGACATGAATACGAAATAAGAGTGTGACGTGTCACGTAATAACAGTGGTCAGTGTCTAATATCATGTATAGTGAACTACAGTATCCTTGTAATGATGATAACACTAATATGAAATGCGGTACTTATCCGTGTACTAGTGGAACATAGATGTGTAGCTATAATCCGTGTAACATATCTGCGTAGCACTAGTACATGTAATAACGGTAGTCCGTGTATCATGTAATACCATGTCCTGTGAATTACAGTAACGGTGTCTAGCATGCATGTCTCATGACAGTGTGGTGTCTTAGCGTATCTGTGGCTCAGTATACATGTAACGTGACTGTGATAGAAACATGTCATAATGGTGTACAAGAATATGGTGACATAGTGGCTCGAGTGTCAGTGGCTGTGCAGGTAGAATGACTGTGTCCGAGTTGTCTATGTCAGTATTTATTGTTACTATTATTACCACATATTAAATTAGGAATTACCTAACAATCTTCTAGGTTATTCCTAGTACAATGCCTGTCCAATCATTACCAGTTAATAATGAATAGTTCCCGTATTTTATCCATAATCAAGATACATCACTCCATGTCACTAAACATAGTAAAATATAATTTATAAAAGAAAATCACTCACAAACTAGCCATGTAAAGGTAGCTCTCTTTCTCACGATCACAACGGATCCAGAATTGTCCAAATCGGAGTCCGGATGCTCCAGATATCGTTCGGAAACCAAAACCAATAGAAAAAGGTTAGATATGTAATAGCTGAAAATATCCAGGGGGCTGTTTGTAATTTTTCAGGGGCCCCAAAGTAATTTAGAATCTCACAGGGGCTAAAAGGCAATTTTTACCTTATTGGGTCGGGTTTGGGTGCAAGCGGGTCGGGTTTGGGTTAAACCCAAACCCAAACCCATTTGGGTTTCCTTCCCCAGGCACAGGGCGGCAGCAACAGCAGCTGCTGCTGCTGCCCGCAGCTGCTGCGGCTGGCGCGGCCACCTTCCTGCCCAGCCGCGCGGTGGCGCGGCCACCTCCCCGGCGCCAACGCCGCTCCGGCGGTGCTCCGGCGCCGCTCCGGCGGTGCTAGCGAGAGAGGGAGAGAAGAAGTGGGAGAGATGGAGATATAGGGGCCGGCGGAGGTCCAGGCCGGCGCCGCCTTGCCGGCGGTCGCCCAGGCCGGCGACGGTCCTCAGGTTGCCGGCGGCGGTCCGGGGGCCATGAACAGAGAGAAAGAGGGTGAGAGAGAGTGTGAGGGAGAAAGAATTAGAGAGAGGGAGAGAGGTAGAGAGAGAGGGCTGTAAGGGAGAGAGGGAGATTTGAGAGATTAAAAAAATAATATTATATTATTATGATATTGGCCCAATATTCGTCCAGCTCCGAACGGTGCCCAAAAATTATAGAAAATAGAGAATATTATCTTGAGACGTAATATGAAAACGGTTTGAAGAAATTCAGTCTGGTTTGCAAATTAAAAATCCCGGAGTGTCTCGCCGATACCGGCGACACCGGTTTGGCCGGATTTTTTCATATTCAGAAATATCTTCAAAAATACCCTAAGGTAGATAATACGAGTCTAAGACACATGGTGAAAGCAAATTCTCAAAATATAACTCCATTTGTGAAATAAAAATCGTAAAGCTGATTATCGGTATCAGTCAACACCGACTACGGAGATTTTCCAAAATAATTCATAAAAATTCTAGAAAATCTTGAAAATTTTAAATATTAGAAAATGATATTTGAAACTGAAATCGGCTCAATCTGACTACTAGAAAGGTCAAATCAACATTATACGTCGTATCGCGTACTGATACTATGATACGTACACCAGGGATCAGGGGGTTACATTTCTCCCCACCTTACAAAAATTTCGTCCTCCAAATTTTAATTCAGGTGTGAGAATAATATTTCCAGCCCCAACGCCTAATTTGTACGGGTCCACGACACTTCCGCTGCGCACTCTGATATCTAGAAGGAACTCGGGATGGAGAAGTATTGGAGTGAACTAACACTAACAGATTGGGAGCAATAAGATGAAAAGAAAGCAAGAAGGAAATCGGATATTCTGATTGACAACTATAAGAAAGGAATAGGACAGAGAATGAATTCTCAATAACATGGTAGTCTTGTACTCGCTACTGGAATCCCAAATTCGGTTAATCTAACCCTGATTGTACTGTTGGTTAGAGCCCAAGCATTGACCCAGGTGGTTACCCACACCAGGTGTGAACCTAGGCTCTGATACCACTCTGTAACGCCCCGATCCCAAGGATACGGAGACGTTATGGCGACGTACATACGCGAGGTGAAAACACCCTCACGCGTACGTTAAGCCTCAGTACAGGACATAATCTCCATATACACAAGGGTTCCAGCAGGAAATAAGTACAAGAATACCTGTAGAAAGAGGTTTGATCATAATAGATAGAACAACAGGGATAAATAAGATAACATCAATAAATCATAAAGATACCAATGAATAGTCTCGATGAGGAATCTCCTATGTAACTCCAAGGCACTATCTGATAATATGGTGACTCGGATCTCCAACCTGGGCACGCAAACCAAGGTCGTCAGAAAGCGACCTAGTGAGTGGTAAAATGAAGGAGGCAGTAATATATACTATAGTAATACAAGCACGATACTAATATATAATACATGATGTTGTATTAGTGATACCATATAATAAGCATATAATAAGCAATAGAAATATATAAACATGTCATCTTTTCATACCTTCACTACCTAGCATGTTCTTATCGGGTCATGTCTATAGTCATATCCAGTTTATATAACTGTTGTCTAATGATGACGTGATAGAAATGAACATGCTAGTGGTGATGTGATGGAAGTGAACCTGCAGATGAGCATATGCAATATAGCCATAATATAGTGTTGTGCATAGACAGTAATGATGTCTGCAAGGTATACAGAAAACAGAATATATATAATGCAGTGTATACTTGTACATGAGTAGTATATGCAAACACAAAAAACAGAAGACATGCAATGCAGTGTATACACAGTATACATGTAACATGATAGCGGATAAATGATCAGGAACAACAACAAGTACAACTAAATAATAGTATACATGTATCAGGCACGTCACGATATTTATACAATAGTAGCAATTAGTACCACCTGGTATTTTAATCAATCTCTTCCAGTGTCCCATACCACTGGCAGTTCATACTGGAGCCCGCACTCCAGTCGAACCCATCCGGACATGGCCTACGGGTACCATTATCCAAACGAGAGAGTGACCAAATAACAAGTGTTCCCGATGTCACTATTGTGTATACGGTTGTCTTATGTTACTTGGAAACCCATGGTCGAGGAGCTCTAATCAGGTGGGTGTATCCCGTGCATACCGGGGACAACAGCCTTATCAGACCCCTGGCTGCTGAGACCAGGACCAGCCCGCTAGGGCTGTAACATGTAACGGGATCTCAATGAGCTAAAATAATAACGTGAAACGGGAGCTCATGAGTAACAGACGGTAGCCAGCACTACCCCGTCCCCTGCAGTGGGATAAACAATAGATCCAGACATCCCCTGACAAGATCTAGTCAACCGTCAAGTCTCCCCCATACCCAAGTTATCTTTATTATCTTTCACTATACAGTATAATAGGAACAAGTACGGGACATGGTACATGTAATACGATAATATGACATGAGCTCTGTTGATAGCACGAAACATGATAACGGGAACGAGAAACAATAGCTGTGGGGGTCCACAATTGCATATCAACAGCTCATGTATCCAGTAACGGGAATATCAATATCAGTAACGGGAAACAAGCATATAACAAGAATACAGGAATATCATGGCACAATAATACATGTAATATGCACGGGGATCCATATGACAAGAATAGAGAAACCATATATGCATGTGTAACAGTGATATGCCGAGAATCCATGTAACGATGATAACAATATATTTTATAATGGTATCCTTGTAGTAGTGCATTTATATATCGGTGGGACATGAATACGAAATAAGAGTGTGACGTGTCGCGTAATAACAGTGGTCAGTGTCTAATATCAGTATAGTGAACTACAGTATCCGTGTAATGATGATAACACTAATATGAAATGCGGTACTTATCCGTGTACTAGTGGAACATAGATGTGTAGCTATAATCCGTGTAACATATCTGCGTAGCACTAGTACATGTAATAACGGTAGTCCGTGTATCAAGTAATACCATGTCCTGTGAATTACAGTAACGGTGTCTAGCATGCATGTCTCGTGACAGTGTGGTGTCGTAGCATATCTGTGGCTCAGTATACATGTAATGTGATTGTGATACAAACATGTCATAATGGTGTACAAGAATATGGTGACATAGTGGCCCGAGTGTCAGTGGCTGTGCAGGTAGAATGACTGTGTCTGAGTTGTCTATCTCAGTATTTATTGTTACTATTGTTATCGCATATTAAATCAGGAATTACCTAACAATCTTCTAGGTTATTCCTAGTACAATGCCTGTCCAATCATTACCAGTTAATAATGAATAGTTCCCGTATTTCATCCATAATCAAGATACATCACTCCATGTCACTAAACATAGTAAAATATAATTTATAAAAGAAAATCACTCACAAACTAGCCATGGGAAGGTAGCTCTCTTTTCCACGATCGCAACGGATCCAGATCGTCCAAATCGGAGTCCGGATGCTCCAGATATCGTTCGGAAACCAAAACCATAGAAAAAGGTTAGATATGTAATAGCTGAAAATATCCAGGGGGCTGTTTGTAATTTTTCAGGAGCCCCAAAGTAATTTAGAATCTCACAGGGGCTAAAAGGCAATTTTTACCTTATTGGGTCGGGTTTGGGTGCAAGCGGGTCGGGTTTGGGTTAAACCTAAAACCCAAACCCATTTGGGTTTCCTTCCCCAAGCACACGGCGACAGCAGCAGCTGCTGCTGCTGCTGCGGCTGGCGCGGCCACCTTCCCGCCCAGTCGCGCGGTGGCGCGGCCACCTTCCCGGCGCCGGCGCCGCTCCGGCGGTGCTCTAGCGCCACTCCGGCCATGCAGCGATAGCGAGAGAGGGAGAGAAGAAGTGGGAGAGATGGAGATGGGGGGCCGGCGGTGGTCCAGGCTGGCGCCGCCTTGCCGGCGGTCGCCCAGGCCGGCGACGGCCCTCAGGTTGCCGGCGGCGGTCCGGGGGCCATGAACAGAGAGAAAGAGGGCGAGAGAGAGTGTGAGGGAGAAAGAATTAGAGAGAGGGAGAGAGGTAGAGAGAGAGGCTGTAAGGGGAGTGGGGAGATTTGAGAGAGATAGAGAGAGAAAAGAGAAGAGAGAGAAAGAGGAGAGAGAGAGTGAGAGAGAATGGGTGGTAGAGAGAGAGGAGGGGAGAGATTTTTAAATGAGGAGAGGCAGTGGCAATGGCGGTGGGGGATGATTCCAGAGAAAGGGAGAAGAAGGGAAAAAAGAAAGGAAAGAAAAAGATTAAAAAATAATATTATATTATTATGATATTGGCCCAATATTCGATCAGCTCCGAACGGTGCCCAAAAATTACAAAAAATAGAGAATATTATCCTGAGACGTAATATGAAAACGTTTTGAAGAATTTAGTCTAGTTTGCAAATTAAAAATCCTGGAGTGTCTCGCCGATACTGGGCGACACCGGTTTGGCTGGATTTTTCATAAATTCAGAAAAATCTCCAAAAATACCCTAAGGTAGATAATATGAGTCTAAGACACATGGTGAAAGCAAATTCTCAAAATACAACTCCATTTGCGAAATAAAAATCGTAACGCCGATTATCGGTATCAGTCGACACCGACTACGGAGATTTTCTAAAATAATCCAGAAAAATTGTAGAAATCTTAAAAATTTTAAAATATTAGAAAATGATATTTGAAACTGAAATCTGCTCAATCTGACTACTAGAAAGGTCAAATCAACATTATACGTTGTATCGCGTACTGATACTGTGATACGTACACCAGGGATCAGAGGGTTACAGGCTAGGCTCGGGTCCACAGAATACACCCGAATACCAATAATAAATTAATAATACAAAATAATACATGCGAAAATAGGTATCTAGTATGTATGTTCGAGACCAGAGTATTACATACACAAAGCAAAGTATCACATGAAACTAAGTGCTACACGGAGTAAAGTGCCAAGCCACACATAGATGTGATGGGGGCTATCTCTTGAATCTGTGGGAGCCATCTCTTGAATACATAGGGCCATCTCTTGAATCTGTGGGAGTCACCTCTAGAATTCGCTGGGGCACCTCGAGAATCCCACGTTGTTTGGTAAAGTGTTAAATTATGAAGACATTGATTAGACCTAGTAAATTAGGTGACATAATCATTAAACAACTTACACTAAGATTGAAAAAACTGGGATTGGGGAAATTGAAGGTAAGACAACCACTGTATTTTAGGTGGACTAAGATATATGTTGTACATCCAAAAGACGGTTCTACTGCGGGATTCCGGGGGATGATTGTCATCCTGTATTGTCTATATTATTCACTATTACTGAATATCTATCGGTACACCTGGTTCTTTTACAGGCATCTGGCTTGTGGTCCTTGTATGTATGAGGCCGACATAAAACATAGAAAATGCCTCCATCAATCAGTTTTAAATAACCTAGGACACTAATTGACATGTGTAGTAGACATAATATGGGATGCGTTTTACTGCATATGACAATTAGTGTTCGCTAACATAATTAATACAAATAGACCTTCTATGATGCATTGTAGATTATGTGCATCTGCTTGTTGTATACACATATATGATAAAGACCTGACATATGACTCTATAACAGATTGACTTCATTACTCTTTAGGTATGCACTGCATGTTATTGTACTTGTGACATACTATACTATTACTTTCCTAATTTTACACACTCGCTGGGAGTCTTCTGACTCTCCTGGATTTGCATATCCATATCTAGAGATATTTCACTCTGTTTTCAGGTATTTGGGGACGATTACATATAATATGAGGAGCTTACGGAGTAACGGTTGTTGGCCCGAAGGCCCATTACTCTAGTTTTGATGATGATCAACTCATGTAGTTATAGTACTAATGATCTTGTGTTTAATTAGTGACAGATTTATGATCAAGATCTTAGTAGGTGCGTAGCTTCAACAAAGATTTAAAGTCAAGTTTTGGAGCTAGCACGATTTGATCCAAGAGCCATTGGATCGTGTTTGGACCAAGTCAAGAAGATGAGAAGGCTTCAAGTGAAGACTTCAAGAAGATGAAGACTTGAGTCAATGTTTGTTTTTAGAAGATTTTATTTTTAGATAAAATGTAAAGGATAGAATAGTTGGTAGATTGCTCAAGTATATCATATACACACACACACACACTCTTGTTTTAGTTTGTTTTTATAAGAATTTTCTCTTAGAAAAATACCTTTGGTTTTTGGAATTTCTTATATACATATCTTTTATCCAAAACCATGTTTAGTGCTTAATGTCAAAAACATAGATATTTCAACATGTTTGTGTAGTGGATCATATCCATACACTCTATGCTCAAATGAGTTTAAATATCTTGTTTTTTATTTGGAGAAGTTTGGAAAAATCAAGTTTTGGAAAAATACTGTTTTTCATTTGAGCCAATTTTTTTATTACAAAAATAGTCCAAATTATTTATAACATGCCTTGATTTTGTGCAAGCATGTTTGTTTATCAAAGCATATTGGTAAAACTATTTTTGTAGATTTTTCTATATTTTATGGGATTTTATTTCAATCAAAAAGACCAAGTTTTTAATCCCTTAACAATGTTTCCTGGCTTCAGCCGGTCGACCGGGACGGTCGACCGCAGCTTGAAGTCGGCCGACCTTCACGGTCGACCGACGTCCACAGACGTGCACGCCAGTTCTGACAGGAAGGCCGGTCGACCGACCCGGTCGACCGTCTAGAGAGCTCTGCTCTCTGGAAAGGCCCCGGTCGACCGACCGGTCGACCGGGCAGAGAGACTTGCTCTCTGTATCCTGGCCTCGGTCGACTGACCGGTCGACCAATGGCTCAATGGTCTGAAATATGACCGTTGGCCGGTCGACCGACAGTTCTGTCAGGCCTCAACGGCTAGTTTTTCTAGCCCTATAAATTGGGGCATTTGGAGGCTGTTTTGATGAAGATTTTTTAGTGGGTTTTGAGCCAGTTTTTCCTACTTCATTAAAAGAGTTTTCTCCACTAATTGAGAGCTAATACTTCCAATCAAAAGGGGAGTTTATCAAGAGTGATTAAAAGTGATTTCTTGAGTTTTTCCTCCACCATCTCTTTCCTTGTTTTCCTCACAAACACTTGAGCTATCCATTGCTATATCTACCTATAGGAGTGTTATTGTGAAAGGATTTTAGGTGATCAAGAGTTGTAATTACCAAAGTTCTTTTGTTGTTCTTTGAGGAGGCGGACGGTTTTGTTCGCATTGTTTCGGGTCCTAGTGGGGACTCGGTGTTTCGAGTTCGGGTGCGAACTCTTTATTTGAGGTGTGGCCTCGGCGAGCCGGTGGGCTTGTAGTGTGTACGGACTAGAGAGAGTCCAAGGAGTTCTAGTGGGAACTCGTTGTAGGTGTTGCGGTACCGAGTGATCCAGTGGGATCAATTTTAGTGGAAATCCTTCGTGTGTCGAAGGCGGGGATGTAGAGCAAGTGTGCTCGAACCTCGAAACAAATCCTTGTGTTTGCGATTGCTCACTCTCTCTCTCTTTGTC